>JAHWFP010247821.1:0-10397 GCA_023313725.1 Lithobius niger
TATACTTCCATACGGCTTTTTGTTGGTTGACTTCCCCTTTTTCGATTTAAGCGCTGTTAATTAGACCTGGGATACTACCTGAACTAGACTGTAACTCCATCGAACGAGACTGGATTGCTGAAAAATTTATTTCGCTGTCAGGGCTTGTAGGGATAGATCTGAGTTATGCCAAGTTTTTTGCCAGTTAAAAGGACATACCTTCTCACTATATTCGAGTATCCTGCGCGATATAGCTTTTGTGACATTTATAGAGGTTAAAGTGAATGTAGCAAAATCGTTTGTCAAGAGGGAAACAAATTGGAAAATGAATATCTTTGCAACATTTATACAAGACACATCCCCGGCTTTCGAACAAGTGAGTTGCATTTTGCCCTAATTATTAGAAATATCCTCCCAATCTTCCTTCAAAGAGATCCAATTTCAGTCATGAGGTCCTTAATTCTTATGTTAACTTCACCCTCCATTCCAATAGCTAGTTTTATAGACGATTAACGCACTAGAATGCACTTGGCGCAGAAACGGTGAATGCCCCAACTGCAGAGGCGGACTGGCGGCTGAAGAGGCCAGTCGGGAAGGTGACGGCCAGAGGCCACTTCTTTTCAAATTATTAGGATAAAGCCAAGGACGTAACGAAGTGCATTTGGCTGGGGTGTGGGGGTAGAGAGATTAAATTTGTCGAATCACCCACCAGCTAGGTGGTTTGGGGGAGCACTGTGAGCGGAGCCCCGGAAGCTGACGGATTTTTAGGTATTCTACGGCCTTTCCTGGCTTCAAATGACACTTATTAGATATTGCTTAGGGCGTCACATAAATAAAAGAAAATATACGTACAGTTTAGGGAAAGACTTTTTTTTTTAAAATCCCTTCCAACTGTTTTTGGATTTTGCAGGTTTCTGGCTTTGGAACAGTTGAATGTTTTTCTTAAGGACCCTCTGGCCAGTGTCGGATTTGGCCGCCCGGGAATCCAGGGATGCCTAGGGAGGCCCCTCACTACATGCGGCCCTTGCTTAAAAAACAAAAACAATTTTGAAAAATTTGAAATGAATTCGTATGAAAATTGCATCTAAGTTGCAGGAGACGCTTCAAATTTGCGCTGATTTCTGTAAATATGCTAGCTTGCAGGGTTCTGCTCCTGGCACCCCCCCCCCCCCCCCAAGCTACATGCAGCCATTGTTTCAAAGAAACGTTCTTATTTTAAAATTCGAAATGAATTCATATGAACATTGCGCCTCTAATTTGCAGGAAAACGTTTCAAAATCACAGCCCAGAACCCCTCCTCCTCCACACACTACAGGAGGGTCTTATTAAAAAAAAATATTTTTGAACATTTTTTATGAATTCATATGAGAATTGCATCGCTAAGTTGCAGGAATACGTTTCAAAATCAAGCAGATTTCTTTAAAATACTTTAGTTTTCGGCTTTTTCCCAGTCCCCCCCCCCTCTTCCTCCCCACGATGTGCCCGGAAGCCCCTGCAGTAAATTCCCGGGGATGCCCGACCCTTCCCAATCCGACCCTTTCCGAACCATCCAGGCCGTCCATTGCGCTGTCAGCTGTGAGTCCGGTGCGCCTTTTCTTTAGCTGCCATTGACGTTCGCGCTCGTGATAGCTCATTCACCCAAGTTATACCCAAGTTTCATCCAATTAAATAAATACTGTAAATGAGACGGATTACGTCTTAAATGTCGTACCTGACGTAAAAATCTGCGATGCTGGGCAACAACGCAAACTCTGGACAAAATCTGGGCGCTTTTATTTAAAGTTTCTGTTGTTGCATTTTCCGTTTCATCCCAAGTTTCTTTTTCATGGTTAAATGCCACGGAAGTTCTCCCATCTTTAAATCCAAACTTCGATTTGAACTTGCCAAAACATTATCAAGATTTGGATAATTACCTTCTCGGTGAATTTCAGTTATTGCTGCTCGAGCGGCTGACAGTTGAAAGTCGTCCAAGCTTGTTACCGTTGGGCGCCTTTAGCCGTTATTTCGCAGGCGTTATAAACCGCGGAACTGTAACCTCTGCTACGGCTGGAGTGGCACTTGTTTCGGCGAGAGTAGTTGCGCGCCTTCGTTAATTTGTTTAACACAACTGAGAGAAACCTTTGTTGCATCCGACGTTTCTTGGGAAACGGCGTTCTTGCTCTTTGTTGGTTCCTTGCTTCGCAGATAACAATAGACATTCCAAATAATTTCCCTAGTTGGCTGTGAATCATTTTACCTCTTTTCCCGATTGAAGACGCGTTAATAGACGCCATTTTGTGACTGCTGCACTGGCGGTTTTTTTACCCATGATGCTAGTCGTGGTGTTGTACTGGAGTGGACAATCGATGTTTTTTTAAGCCACACCTAGTTTACAAATCGCGTACGTGCCGCCTGTACAGCAAGTTTCCAAGAATGGCCACGCGTGTACATCCTGCCTGGGGCCAAGTCAAAAAAAGGTACATTTACATCAATCAATCCTCTCAGAATTTAACTCTTACTCTATCTTGTCTGTTTTTTCACCGCTCAAATCAATCACTGATCTTTGTCTCATCACCATCAGTTGCTGTCTCCAAGCACAAACTTCGGCTATCTGACTTGACGTCGTTCCTAAAGTGGCCTGCACATTGTGCTCGTCAGATCCCACTGTTAAAAGTTATATTTTAACTTTTAACATTTTTGAAGCTTGCAGACTGGCGTAAGTGGCGTCCTTTGCCCTGCCAATTCTTTATCACTTTCAACTTGGTAATTAATCCTGTTTTATTATCGCTACTAGAAATTTTTACTTAAAAAATCTTCGATATCTCCCGAAAATTAGCGCGATTTTGTTGGCAATTTAATTTGAGCAAAGATCTGTGATGCAATTTGAGTTTCATAAAAATCCATTCAGTCCTTTTCAAGTTGTTTCATACGGACGTAAGGAGAGAACAACACTCATAGGCGATGCTCGCTGTGAGAAAGAACGGTGGTGCCAGCCCAAAACGGCATTTTATCTGGACTACGATAAAAATTATGTTGCTGATTGCTTTATTGGCCAAGCGAGCGATGGGAGCCGGGTCGAATACTTGACTGCATATACAGACACAGACACAAACACAAACAGACGAACAAACAAAATAAAATTATCTGCTTTTCGGTTTGACATGGGCATGTGTTTTATTTACTTGGGACAAGATAATTTTTCAATTTTGTTTTGAGTTGGTTAAAATTTCATGACAGGAAGCTCTGCCGCATGAAATTTTAAGTTCAAGCACGAAATTCTTAACTAAAATAGTTTCGGAGATATTCGGGTTTTGGTTGGGTGGCTAAGAAGCCGATTTTTAGTAGTGGCAGTAAGGGAGACTGCTAAATAAGGATAGTGACCCCGAGTACTACATGAACACCACAACGCTATTTTGTCGTAAATACCACAATGCATGAAAATTCTTTTAGCGTGAAAAATGTCACAAATAACTGCAAATGATATTGTAAAAAAAAAAAAAAACACTATTACTATCAGCTTCACAAGTTTAGAAACAATGCGGTCATTTTATCATTTTTACATCAAGTGGCCCACGTAGTAGCATGGATATGCAGATACGCTTATAATGACCACCGTTGAATTCGTTTATTTGCTTCATGCTTGCCCTGTTCGACGCGGTTTTGAATTGCTTCATATTCAGAAAATGCGTGTGAGAATTCAGAAATTATATGAATATACTCGTTCTCGCTAGGCCGAGCGTGATTTTGTCTATTTAACACTTTTGGGTTCTTTGGTGTGGAAAGCACCTTCTGCAATGTTCACTTGTTAAAGAACGATGTTCACCAGCTGATAATCATTCCATTATATCGTTGCACTGTCCGCCCTGTGTCATACCAATAAAGCTTTCTGCCAGCAGCAAGGGCATACATAAACTAACATGAAAAAACCTCTACATAGTCGGGAAAAAGCAGTATAAATGATAATGACGTCACGGGCAACAGTAGAATCCTAAATATTTTTTCGTAACAATTCTATTTAAGAATAAATTCGAGCGAACAATCGTGACTGAATAGTAGCACAGCTCACTCTCTGGTCACACCCACACAAGGGGAGGGAACCTATCAAGTCCATGCCACTTAGAGCCAGTCAGGGTAATGAGGGAGACTACCAGGTTCATCAGTTGCTGTGCAGTCTATTCGGGCGTATGATGGACATTATCTCGTTCCCCTGCGATGATCGGCGTTTCCCGGTTCGAATCCTCTGTTTGCGTTTCTTATTACTGTCTTTCTTTATCCTTCTAAAATTCTAAAGTGTACAGTAAAGTTTACAATTTCGCCAGTTCTTTGATACAGTCAGTTTGCTTCAGTTGACGTGGGTGTGGCAAGAAATTAAACAAGAGGGACAGTGACTACCTAGTCGCACCGGTTTTCTGTACACTTCTGCTTCATACTTTCGTTTTTTTTTTTATTCATTTTAACTAAATTTAGATGCTGAATCTAAATGGTAAACACCGTTTTTTCTGTACTGGTACTGTTCCTGAGTTGGAAAAGGTGACGGATTGACGGACAAAGTCGTTGCTGAACCTTCCCAACTTCTC
Source organism: Lithobius niger (assembly GCA_023313725.1). NCBI lineage: Eukaryota > Metazoa > Arthropoda > Chilopoda > Lithobiomorpha > Lithobiidae > Lithobius > Lithobius niger. The sequence continues at coordinate 4,536 of JAHWFP010247821.1, forward strand.
TTTACGGGGAGGACTAAAAACAAAACAAAAAGGAGATGCCGGGGTACCACACATCGGAAAATGTACATTTTTATGCAGATTACAACGTTAGTTAGCAAATGGCACTAATTCACTGTATTGTAGTAACGTTCCGATGCTATTATTCGGTTGGATGAGTCTTACGACGTCCAATGATTAAATGTTGACTAAAATTAGTGGTTCGGCTTAATTTATTTTACGACTTTACACATAAAAACGGTATAGGCTATAAATCATTCATTAACGTCTACATTTAACTGTAATAAGAAAACAACGACATGAAAATTAATGCAGTACCTTTATCATTTAAAGAGACTTTCGGGTCATCGATTCGCTACAAGCGCTGCTGTGAAAGGCTATAGAGGAATCGCTTGGTACTATTTTTTACCGCTGCAGCATGCCAGCAGGTGGTAAAACGGCTACGTTACGCTTGAAGACTGCAGTTTCACGCCAGTTTACGTCTTCATCATCGACGGAATGGAGTTAACCGAGCGAAAAATTGATGGAGTACTTCTCGTGGACAGACGCCTAAGGAAATGGGAACGAATCGCCTGCCAAATAACGACACGGATTATCATCAATGACCTCCTTTCTGTAGCTAACTTAATCTTCCGCCGCTTCCGGTGACATCCATCAATTCAACATGGCGTCATATATGACGCTTGGAGTAATGTTTCTTGCTTTACTAAAGATGTTAAAAGCGGCAGCACTAGCAATTTCAAACTGAAGGTCGATACTTAAGCGTCGGTTACATTTTACGGCATTTTACTGTCTTCTAATAAACGCTGCGGAGGTTCTAAGAGAGATTGAAAGCATATTAAAATTTAAAATCCATCGCTAAAGCATTGAGGGCAGCTTCCAGGCGAATTGAGGTTTTGCACGAGTTTTGTAGCGATAATGGCGTTTCGATGATTTTACCGATAAAATAATAAAGATTTTACGGGCCAATAATTTGAGGGCTATTGTGCTTTTAACTGTTAACTTAAACGAACGAGTGTGCGTTTTAAAAATGTAATAGTTTCCATGCTGCAATGATTTTGGCATAACGCCGACCTGGCATGTTATAATTTCGCGTGAAAGTTGATGTTTGATTAAGAATATTCCGCACACCTTTAATTTTGCACTTCTACGCGAAAAGACGGTGTCTTTTTTAGTACCAGTTTACCAGTTTACAGAGGGCGGCTTGACCTATAACGATTTTAGGGGGTTGACAGTACGGGTACCACGAAATCAAAGAGGCTCGCCGTCCGTTGCTCGCGCATGGCGTGGATACGGACTAGCATACATATAATGAAAGTGGTGAAACCTGCCAGAAGTCATATCGTAGAACAGTCCAAACCTGTATTGAGCGTTATTAAATTTTACACTTACACGCTATTATCATCAATGGAACTCGCGCTGAAGGTCTTTCTTTATAACTTGTCTCACGGTCGAAGTCATTATTTGTACCATTACATTGTCCAGAGCGATCTGAGAAGCGTTTTAGCATCGAGGTAAAAGCCCCGGCCATTACCGGAAGTTGACTGGGATAACAAGAACGGAAAAGCGTCTTAGATCGCTCTGGCCAACGATAATGATTCGTTCGAAACAATGAAAACGTTCACCGCGAGTTCCAGTGATGATAATAGTGATTATAAAAAACAAGCGGCTACAGCGACTACCTAGTCGTATCCGGTCTTCTGTACAGTTCTGCCACTACCAATAGTGAGGCACACTTCTCTACCATGCATTGCAACAGATATCTCTATTATATAATCTAAAAGCAGTAACCATCAGAATTTCCCGTTAAAGATGTGTTAGCTTTTAAGCTTATTTTATATTTTAGGCGTGATTGTCAGCGTTTAGGCCTTATTTAAACTTTATTTTCGTAAGTAGCAACTAACGGAGATTTGGATTGTATACAGTAAGCCTATTGATTTTTGCAACACGATATGCCTCCGGGCACACAATTACAGTGTTACAACGTAATGCGTAACGTAGCCTATATAGATCAGTGGTAGTAGGGAAGGAACAGGAGAGACGCTGTTGATGAAGCCAACAGCGACTCGTAGCAACTTGATGTTGCCATGGTAACATGATTTTAGGCCTAATTTTCATTTTTAGGCCTAATTTTAAAAATGCAGTTTTAATTTCGTAAGTAGCAGATAGGCCTAAAGGAGAATTTGGTTCGACGGTAAGCCTATTCATTCATGCAACAATGCGACGAGACTATTTTAAACGAAGTTAAAATCCATTTGTTTTTATTGAGTGATACCTTAGGATTTTAATTCGACGATCAAATGTTATTATTTAATTTAGTTACTTCGAAGAATTCTATTAGCTATAAGGAAGTAACGATGTTTTAATTTGTCATGTTATTTAGCTAACTTCTCACACTGAATCTAACGTTGTAAACAATGGTCGTCAATATCTGGTACCGTTGCGAAGTTGAAAAAAGCGACGGACGGACGGATAAAGTCCTTGCAATAGTTTTCTCAGACGGTACGGCTGTACAGAAGACTAAAAGAACGATTGTTCTACAAGGTGACTTCTGGCTAGTTTCATCCCATTCATTACGTGTATATATATAGTCTTTATCAACGCGCTGCACGAGCGACGAGCCGACGAACCCTTGTGTATATACGAAACGACGTTGCCGAAAACGTTGCTAAGCGATGGAGGCGAGTTTCGCAGTAGAGCCAGCAAGTCGAACACGGTGTTTGGGGGATAAGTCGCATCATCAATTTACAAGTACAATGGCTGTTTACAAAATAATAATTAAAATTTTACGGAGTTTTGAGTGAACATTTTTTTACGAGTATTAAACCCAATATTTACTTAACTTGGCAAGTTGTCACACTGCCGCTAACAAAGTTTTAAAAGTTTAATGCCAGAAAATGTTCCAGAAAAAGAGTCAGTTGACATTCCTTTAGGGTGTAACTATAATCTACACAGGCATGGTTTTCCATCAGGTTATTTAACACAAAACGAAAAACAACTCCCGAGTCAATGGCTCTTTGGTGGCCATATGGCAAGCTTACAACCTAGACGCATGTGCTATTTTATACCCAAGATTCGGCCCGTTGTGTTGTATAGCCATGCTCCAGGACGATTTATGAACGGAGATGGAAAACATCACCTCCTTGACATAACTAGTCCATTCATTTCGCTCCATTTATTTTGGACTAGCCAAAGACCGTGCTTCGCACGATGTGTTTATGAATGTATCTGAGATGGATTTTGCTGCGATAAATAGTTTATATTTTCTTCCATAGATGCCGCCTTCAGTTGGTAACATGCTCTGTTACATTTCTGAACACACCTATCACTGGCTGAAGCCCGGGTGGTGTTGGATGTATCGTTTGCAACATTAGTACGGTTTGGTCTCTCTTGTATGCCCACGCTCCGGGAAATTAAACTTCTTCAGCGTATTTTTCGTTTTCTTCGCTCACTCAATCAGTGCTTCCCCCTTCGTCGATCCAACTTTTCATCGGTTGCATGATTCACCCAAATGAGTGTCTTCAGTAACATTTTTTTTGCGCTCACTTCATACTGGCATGCTCCAGTGTGTCTGTGCCACACGCGAAGCCATAACAAGTAAGGGGAAGGCGTGTATTATGTTATTCACTAAGCCTTAATGACTGGCGACGCTTAGTGAACCTACCGCATCCACCTTCAGTTGGTCCTCCCACCTCTCCCCCCCATTTTTGGACTTGTCTTCTCGCCCTACACCCCCCCCCCTCAACCCCGGCTACATAAGAACTCGTAACACGTGAGGGGAATGCGTATATCATAGGTCATTGAATAAGCCTTAATGACTATAGCTATATGCTTAGTAAATCCAACTTAAGCCTGCCTTACTCTTATAGCTAACTAAAACGCTGATTTTTCTTACGCATCCAGCGCATCCCTCTTCAGTCGCTCCTCCCTCCTTTTTTTTTCATTTATAACTTGTCTCCTAGCCCCACCCCCCCCCCCCCCCTCGCCCCTACGTTTTATATTTTTATTCGCATCCCACTGCGTATTTCTTTTGTGTCCAGCAGCCACTGTGAACAACTTCTTCTTTTCCAATTTGGGTAAAATTAAATACAAAACTGGATGATGATTATCAAGAAAATACCTCCTTGTGTCCCATGGAAGCTAGTATCCCCGTGGAATCCACAGCTCGTATTAGAGTTCACTCGAACCCAACGAACTATAATTTGAACTCCAATCCCAGGAACTGTATATTGCATAAAATTTACTTTCCAGTACATGGTACTTCATCTTCTTGTTTTTTTTTTTTTTTCGTTTTTAAATTTCTTGGGGACTAGCGTCATCTTTGATCAAAATGATCGTATCGAAAAACTCGACAGATTGTGAATGGGAAGAGCACGCTCAGGATTTTATTTGAGTATTTCCACAACTCTTGAGTTCCATTCGGTATACGAGCTCTAATGCTTTTTTCTAACCGGCCTAGTCGTTTTTAGTTCTGTTAATTTGCTGGCTTTTTTTCGTCTGAGTTTTATTGTAATTGCTACGGTCTGATCTATTGTACGATATGTCAACTATCCGCCCAATTTTGTTTCCTAAAACACGGAATATTTGAAATGCTTGTTTATGTTCGTGTATCCGCCCATGCATTGTTCCATGTCTATTATTTGACGGCAAGAGACTAGCGTGTGTCGAGATTTATCATGTGTCATCTGGATGGGTAATTAATTCTGCATTGTTGCAGGCAGGTGCAATATCGTGGGGGCAGATAACCCAGTTTGGGTTCGTGCTCCCTAGAAACCAACAACAACAACAGTATCGTGGCAAACAGTCAGGCAAACGATTCAACTGGCTTTCCGAAGCCCGCGAAAAACTAAATAAGTAATGTCGGCCGCCCAATTTCTTAAAATGTAAGACTTCGCACCCTACAGTTTAAAACGGGAAGATATAAGCGAAAACCAACACCATTTCTAACTTGTTTATTAAGGGTTGTGGCCCAAAGCCATGTACCCTATACTATACAGCAAAATACAAAATGAATTCAACAAAACCTCTAGTCCTCTTATACAACAATACTCCATTCACTGGCCACATTCCAAACTTCACATGTTGGTACCCTGAAAACTTCTGACAGGCATATATGTCACTTCTCACACCTTCCAGTTTCCCATTTACATAGCACAGTACTACCCCAACTCCGCACTGCCACACCGCACAACCGCACCCCTACAACGCTCACACTTCCCCACTCAGGGAAAGTCTCGACCCGAAGCCAACGGACGTAACGGATTCAACTGAGAGCAAAAAAATCCCAAAGCCAACAATGCTAACTCAGTAAAACAAGATACAACGACAGTGTTGATTTCCCCACGCATATTGTTCGAGTGAGCGCATGACACAAGGTCTACATGGCTCTCCCATTCTATCCGATCTTGTGCGCTTCTGCTCTTTGTTGCGCCATTGTTATATGTTGCAGCATTGTAACATTTTGACATTATCTAGACACATGCTAGTGTGCCGCCGCTAAGTGGAAAGGCGGCCAATAGCAGACCGTTTTTAACTGTAACGACCTTATACCACCTGATTTCAGCCTACTTGTGTAAAGTCTTCATGCGGTAGAAATCTTTGCAAATCGGATTCTGGTGTCTTAGGTCCAGTAACGAAGAAATCTTCAACATTAAAGTGTGCGATCGTGTCCTTTATAGAGAAAAAGTGCCCTCAATAACGTTGATTTGTGTTACTGGCTACTACTAGCTAGCTAAGGACAGCACTCCCATGTTGATTCTCATGGGTCTAAAGGCACGTCTACATCTCGTTAGGGAAAGTTCGCATATTTTAATTTTGTCACACTCGTTAGACGGGGAAGTACCTTTTTCCGTTAAATGAGGGTTG
>JAHWFP010247850.1:0-12433 GCA_023313725.1 Lithobius niger
TTTTACCTCAGAATGTATTAAAGCAGAGACTTGCCCCGATTGTTCAAGCAAAGGCAAGCTTCGGGATTGTGTGTCAGGAAATTGCGCCTGTCGAGGTAAAATACTTTGTGTTTCGTCATACCTAATTCTTATTTATGTGGAATTATCTTTTTTGGTGTTATTTACAGTTTCAAAGGCTGCACAAGTTGTATGAAGGGTCAAATATGAGGGGTTGTAGTGAGGCTTGGGGAGAAATAGGCTGGAAATAAGGAAATTTAGCATAAAAAGTAGGGAATATTCAGGAACTTCTTTCGGTGTAAAGTAGCTAGCAATAAAGAGTTTTAAAGCAACACCCCACCTGCCTTATAACTTTCTGCCTGCCTTGTAACAGCCACGCGCTGATCGCCATCCGCTTATATATATCGTTAAAGGCCAACTGAGATAGTAGCTGCGTTTCTCGCAGCGAAGAACGCAGCTACTGGCTGAGTTGGCATTGTGCCTAATAGACGAACCAGCATAAACGCATAATTGTGTCGTCACAAACCGGAATGATTTTCGTAGTTTAACATCACAATTTATAATTGTCTAGGCTAGTGTCTTATAATTTTTGCGAGCTATTGGAATATTTAATTTTAATTTTTACCGCATTAGTCTTTTAGATTTTCGATCTCATGATTATTATTAGCAAATTAGTACATTCACACACACAGATGAAACGTCATGGTTATTGTAAGCGTGCAAAGGATCAGTGCGGAACGTACGTAAATAAAGTTACCCAATATTCAACAGAAAATCTCCTAGACGCCACATTTTGAAACGGATTTTTAGCTAGGGATTGACTAAAGGTAAGTACATAAAACTTTGGGGCCGAACGTGATGTGGAGGATCGATAAAAATGGCGCTGGGAGGAATGTCCTTTTAAAGCTTAAATTTTTAGGTATTAATAATAGCTAGAGGTTTAGCTTACAATGGCAACTTCACACTAAGTTTGCTGTTTGAAATAAAAATTATACTAAGGTAAATAACCAAATTTTCACTAAAATGTTGTTCCTAGTTAAGTTTACGGCTTGTACTTTCTTGAATGATATGGAAAACAAATTAACAAACTGCAGGTCCCATGTCAGTTTTCAGCACACGGGTAATGGGCCTAAACAAGAATTAGTTCACATTAAAGAAGTAGGGAACTTCAAGTCCGAAAATCGGAAGTAAAAAAAAATAGGACATGTAAAAAGAAAAAGTGGAAAATAATTAAAAGGAATGAATTTTATAATAATAATAATAATAATAATAATAATAATAATAATAATAATAATAATAATAATAATAATAATAATAATAATAATAATAATAATGTAATTTATTACTACTAAGTGGATGGTTGCCGGAAGGGGTTTGAGCCGCTAACTCCGTACCATTTTAAGAAAAACGTACGGTAAGACGTTGTAAGGAATATTAATTGTTGGAGGTGGCGGATTGTGAACCGATCCTGAGGTAAGGGCAAAGGTCCTCTGTTTATGAGCTCGTGCCGGAAGCCGGACTCCGTGTTCGCGCTCACAGTCCCAGAACGCAGAGCATTCCAGGCTTTTACCACGCGTACAGAGAAAAAATGTTTCCTTCAGTCAAGCCCTGGGTCAAACCCTGGGTCGCAAGTTTCCAGGAATGACCTCTGGTAACATGCAATAGGGGTGCCAGGTCAAAGAAGGTTAAATCCACCTTAATCATTTTTCGCAATATTTTATAAGTAAGAATGATATCAAAGCGCAATCTACGCAATTCAAGCAGCTCCAGCCCCGCTCGAGTGAGTCTTTCCATATGGCCCGATTCACGAAAGCCAGGGAGTCCTTTGGTAAATCGTCTCTGCACCGATTCAATTAGATCAATGTTTTTAACTAGATATGGCGACCAAACTGGTGTTGAATATTCAAGGACTGAACGGACAAAGACCCTGAAAGCCAAAATCTTAGTATTTATGTCTCCAGACGGGAAACATCTGTTAACAACAGCCAAGCGTCTGAATGCCAATGAACTAATCTTTCTACAATGAAGCGATGACTTTACCACCCATGCCACACATAATTAAGCGTAGGTTTGTATGTAATTTCATTTTATTGAGAAGATTTGCTTTACCAATCCTTAGATACCTAGAAAAGCCAAAAATAGCAAATTACTTTTTTGCGTCTGAAATAGTAGTTCTGTCCCTAGTTCATTTGTGTGGACGGTCCTTGCAGTTCCAAATTCTCCTAAACCTCCAAAATCGATTATTTTGTGGAGTGGTTAGGTCAAGAATACGAGCTGTTCCTGGGCAACAGATGATTCCACAATTTCATAGCACAACAAATTTTTTATTTTCGGAACCAATTGCTAGTTTTCTTGGTCACGTACAAAACAATAAAATATTTACAATACTAAGACTTACATTGCTTCGCATCTTACGTACCCTAAAACCACCAATACTTACAAACATATGCAAGAACCTAAACCTATCCACCAAGGAACATCATGTGCATCAGGTGCAGATACACTGTCGGCAAAAGAAACTAATCCGGTATCACTTAGTACAGGCGATTCCTGCCGTCCTTAATAATTCTTAAGCCTATTCATCAATTTAAACATCAGATGCAGATACACTACCAACAAAGGAAAATCGTTTGTATAGGTCCCTTCCTGCAGTTCAAAATTTCTCTAAACCTATCCATCAATAATCAGATGCAGATACAATGTCAACAAAAGAAAATCAGTCGTATCAGTATCATCAGTATCACTTAGTAGGCCTATCACGGTTCCTGCAGTCTTAAATTCTCTAAAACCCCTCGATCTAATTCAGCGGTTCCCAACCTTTTCTCCCAAAACAAAAAAAAAAGTAGTGCTTTTTTTTTCACTTCGGTCCATAATTAAGAATTTTAAAAAAATCATCCCGGATCTTTTGCGTACATTTACACAACGACTAAACTTTGCATTCTTGCAGCTAGAACCTGGAAATCATCTGAAAATCCAACATGGCGGTGATTTTAGCTCTGTCGACTCGCAACGAAAACAGTCAATAATGCGAGTTTCGAAGCGACTGGGAAAATTTCGTCAGGAGGAATTCTTTATCTTATTGTCACGGATTATAAGACTACAAGTATTTATTCAAACGATGTCGGATTTAGCTAATCCAGGTAGCGTTGTTACCATGGCAATGACACCTTTGCTGTGATTAAATTCTAGCTGCCAGAACTCAAAGGAGAGATGTTGGTAAATGCACCCTTATAGTACAGCGCTGGTAGTGCTCACGCCTCCCCTGTATTTGCTCCGCGCCTCCCAAGGGAGGCCCGCCTCACCGGTTGGTAAACGTGGATCTAGTTTAACCTCAGCTGAGATACACTCTCAGCCAAATATACACATTGCGGACAATGTATCTTTTGCAGATACACTGTCGCCAAAGGCAAAACCCTCAATATCACTTAGTGGCCATTTATCCTCCAGAAAAATCACATAAACTTGGAGCAAGATAATAAAGTGTTTGAAATGTGCAAGAAAGGTTTTCAAAGAAACAAAAATAAGCTACATTCATCTTCTAATTCAGTAAAATCCGTTAGAGAGAATAGTGTCCATCTAGTCTGCCCATGAATCAAAAGTATCATTTCTCACAAAAACAACTTCCATTCAACCAAAAGAACCTAGGATACACTAGCTATAAACTAACGAAGGCAAGGAGCACTAACTAGCATTTCACACTTACGGAATACTACTTCTGGTTCTGGCAGCCAACCCTACACACTAAACGACCTACGAGAATACTACTACTTTTGAGTAAGATGGGTGGACTTGATGGAGACTATTCTCTCTTCCGTTATCCTATTTGGAACCAAGAATGTATAAACAAACTGTAAGGATTTCTTGGATTGAGATGCTACGATGGAGTGTAGATCTACCAAAAAAAACTATAGGGTTCTCAACCAAATTCCTAAGGAGTGCTGCTTGATATAAGTGGTAATGGTCAACAATGGTTCCTTTGTTTAAAAACCGTAAAATCGTTTGTCTCGATGAACGTTTATTTCCACAACAATAGAAAAATTCATTTGCTACAACTTTACAACGTCAGTTATATTTATATAAATTTGCCATAAATGCAACAATTTCTAAATACAGTAGCGTCTGATATTACCAAATATATTTTTAATGCAAAATAAAATGTGAAATTTTTTATGAGCAAAATTGATAGCCTCTTAAGCAGATTATTGTAACCTCAAACCAAGTCCTCGTATGACATCCTTTTAGCTGACATCCTAGGTTCGTCTTTTAATCAATTTATGAAAACCTGCACAGCAAAGTGAAATTGGAAAGAAGCATCACACTTTCTGGCTTTTTTTGTAAAGTTTTACGTCTAATAACAGTGAGTATTATCTTTTGTCAACAGTATTACGGAATTAACGAAAAAATGGAACAACCATGATGCTACTATTTAGCACTATATGGCACCATCAATTTAGTGTTAAATTGTAGTTAAAATTAAAGTGTAGTTCTTAAATTAGCAAACAACCACCACAGCTTACAAGGACTGCACCGAAAACTAACATGCATGTAGTCATCTCGATGGGTGTTGATTTATTTATCATTCTACTGCAGTTTCGTTTCTCTTCACTTAAGGCTCTATCGGAAAAACAAAAGAGTAATTTGAAAAACATATTTGCTTTCTTCTCAGTGGCTATTGAGAAGAAATGGCCAACTTGCTACGTGTTAAAAAAAATGTATCAATACCGGGATTATTTGATTTCTTCTTTAACCAATTGTTTAATAGATTCATTAAAAAATCTTTAAAAGACGAACAGATAGCCTTTGTTTAATGCTGTAGGTAACGTGTTACTTTTTTCTGTGGAAGGAGTAAGATCGTGCATAAATGATATTAATTTAAATGGAAAGTAGAAGGATGTGAATAAATGGTAAAATAAAGGAATACTAGAAGTATTGCATGTGCAGCCAAAAAACTGTAATTACATAAAATGTGTAACAATATTACACGTCGTTTTCCTACCCTAATATCTGATATCAGCTAGGATGTGTTCTCTTGTGAATGTATAATCTGTGAAGTAATGGCACTGCATTTACAATTTCAGACTGTGCCAAGGACATGGAATGTCCTCTGTGTATGGATGGAAAGAACACATACTGCTTGAACGGAACATGCAAATGTCAAGGTGAGGATATGTGTAAATGTTGCTGGAACAAGTTGTGTGCCCCTTAATGCAAATAATCAAAACATGTGCAGAAGAATGACATACAGTAACTAAATATTTGCCAAACCAAAGAAACCTGGTCCACTGAAGCTAGTGATGAGCAAGTAATAATAGCTATTTTCAGAAGAAAACAGGGAGGAAAGCCGAATTCTAGGAACAAACAACAACTTTTCATTTTTATTATTTTATTGGTTGCCATTTGTATATGTTTCTATCAAATTATTATCTGGCATACTTCGAACATGTTCAGAGAATTCTGAACTAATTTTAATTTTAATTTTTTTAATTTGTAGAGTTGTAACTTATTGTTAACATAAAATAAATTGCTACCATAGGTAGGTAACGAAACCATAAATAAATAAAGGTAGTTTTTATTGCTAACGAAAGTATACATTACCTATCTTATCTAGCAAATCCTTCTTCTGAGGCTCAAGTCCCTAGCCAAACTTATTGGCTTCCCTGCTAGGCTCGTAGCTCATCCTATTGTGCATGTGTGACGCAATCCTTATAAAAGCGTTTGGGACGGACCTTGCATCTTCTTTCTTCATAGAGTTTCTACACTACGTGGCTGCTCTCTGGCTCTCCTAGCTCATACTGTTCCTACGATTCTTTGGTCTGTCGACCGCACCTGTCCCCTCGACAACTGCTATAGTGGACTGTCCGGAGCTCATCACAACAGTGAATTTGTCATATGACTATCGTCGTACTCGATCCTATATGGCCACTGGCCACTCGCTGTCCTTGAGCTCCGTAAAAGTTGTTGCCTGCTTCGTCTCCTTCTTCGCTAAAGGACCTTGGATGGTCGTCCGATTCTGCTTCTTCGAGCGTGACTTCAGCCGTTGCTCGGGCTCCCCGACCACCTTGCATTTCTCAAGCTGCTGCTCCTTGACGGACCGGTCGCCAGTCCCTCTCCAAGCCACTGCGGACCAACTCTCTCCGTAGCACCTTCTTCGATCTGTACGGAGCCTTTCCCACTCTTTGTCGCTAACTTTTTGGAGCACTCGTTCGTTTCCTGGCAGCTCGCCGAGTCTCTTTCCTACCACAGTGTACACTGGTCTGGGCTCATCTTCTTGGCGCCTGTACTGGTTCTTTGTCTGACTATTTGCTTCTCTCGCTCACCTTGGACTGAGCACTCTCTGCTTACCTGCATCCTGCAGCGGTTTTCTTGCCCATTCCGTTCCCAACGTTTCCACGCGCGGTCTTCTTCAACAGTGACTCGGCCTCAGCTTCGTGCGGTCCTCGTTCCACTCTGGTGGGCTGCTGTTTTCCCCTTGTCACGGTTTTCACTTCGACCATGGCGGAACTGCCTGCTACCATCGATTCTCCAGCCTCTTCCGTATCTCCATGCTTTCTCTGCGATGACGTTGTCTCGGATCCTTCTCCTCCACCCGTGGCGCAATCGTCCATGTGTGATATCTACACCCTCCCCCCCTCCCGAATACGCCTTTCGGGTCTCCCGACTTCCTTGCTCTTCAGCCACAGTCCCTCGTCGATGTCTCCCGCCTACATATCATCATTCTAGGCATTTCTTACCATCCCCCTTCTTTCGGAAAGCCTTCATTCAACTTCTACTGCTGAGTTGTTCGTGTCTCCCTCACCGTCATCTAGGCTACGACACACTGATTCTTGTACCTCCGACCTATCGCCCTTGGTCATCCAAGAATCTCCCTAGAAGCGATCCCCGGATCCTACAGTCTCCACTTCGACGTTATTGCGACCTATGGTTCCATCTGTATTAGTAGGCTACGTGTCTTTTCACTGACTGTTCGTGATGGCATCGCATCACATTTGTGTATTTTCATTTTCATTCTTACATTGCACATTCCGATTCTTACTGTGCTCTCCATGTGGTAATTATACCAGAGGCCTCATGGCCACCACACCCGTATCCCCATGTTTTCATGGCTCGACCTGTTCTGCGGCACTTTTGGCTTTCATGGCGTCCTCTCTACTGCCTTGACTTTTGTGTGATTCGTTGGTTTGGCCCACACTTCCACTATGTCCCCACCAACGACCTGTGGCTCGCGTCATGGTCGCAACGGCGTTCCGACACTAAAGGGGTAGGGGACGATGGACTGGCAGGTCCCTTTGTTGGGACGGACATATTGTCATGGATCGGCTTAGGTGTTTATATACTATCTCCATGATAGTTTCCCGTCTCTTCTTGCGATCCCCTCCATCCTCAATAACTCGGCACCCAGATTTGGCAGCTCGCGACCCTGAGCGCCTCCCACGTTTCTTTTCTTTTTTCACAAACAGATAGCCTCTTTCCGGGATTCCCCTTATGTCATATTTGGCACGAAACCAACTATTTCCTGTGTGTAACGGTTTCTTTTTCGTTTGGCGTGGTTCGATCTTGTGCTTCCACTTCCTTTTACAATGGACCCGCTGCCTTCTGAAGACTCTTCCAAATCATCCTCGGAGATAGGTGATCCTCCTGTCGCTACGAACCATAGTGCTCCAGTTACACTGACATATCACTCTGCAGTTTATCCTAGTTCCTAACGCTGTGGTAGTTTTGCTGGTAGCCGCACCCATTTTGATCCTCATCCTAGCTGTCAATACTGCCGATCATGTGAGTGGTTTGCTGTTAATTGCTCCGTTTGTGCCAACATTCCTATGGATAAATGGTTAGCCATTATGAAACACCAATGAAAATCTCGCAACATTTCTACATTGCATACTAAAACCAGGCCGCTGACAGCAATGCTACGAACACAACGGTTCCACCGCCTTCTCTTCCCGGTAAAGGTCATAAATGACAAAAGCAGCCATGCCGTTCCAAAACGACCCAGCACCCTACGAAAACCAAAGATGCTTCTTCTACGACTACTGTGAATGAATCCTCACACGGTCCAACACTTCCTTTTCCTAGGAGCCCCACAAGTAGTAATTCACCAGTCCAGTCGTCCCCATCTACTTCACGTAAAAAGTACAAAACTACTTCAGGTATCCCTACTAAAAACAAAGGTCCGACACGCAAACAGCGGTCTCTGTCTCCACCCTTGCTTAGTGATACGTCTGTCCCTGTGCCCCCATCCGTTGCCCCTGCAGTCCCATCATTGGTCACTCAGTTCTTGCCTCTCCTGTGACGGCTCTACCATCTTGTCAGTCCATTGCCTTAGGAGCTCCGTTTCCATCTTCAGACACCATCATCTGCGATTCTGCGTGGCTTGCAGCTCTCTGATGATGATTTAGCTAATATAGATGTAAACATTGCTTCCTTATTGACACTTGCTCAGACTTAAAACAATCGAACTCGATAATTCGCGAGCTTCCCACACTCAGCATTCGTCTTCAGTGGACTTCCTCCTCACTGCAAACACGTCCTTTGCTACTGAAATTGATCGTTTACAAGTAAAACACACGAATTTGAAAACTGACAACACTCTACTTAAGGAGTAATTTCGCTGGTTGTCCCAAACAGTACTGCCAGAAATCCAAAACGCGATGGTCACCTTAGGGTCCATCCACAACCAGGCCTGCACATCCACATCCCTCCGGCCTTAAACCTCCTCGACCTGCCGTCCCCTCCTCTCAAGAATCCGAGTCACTGGAATCACCGGTTCCACCACTTATCGAAAATGTTACTCCCGCACCATCTCCCTCTGTCGCTCACCCTCCATCATCAATTGTGCCTCCAGTCAGTCCACCCTACGGTCGATCGCATCATTGGTTTTTAGACCATGGCCTCCTTGTCTGCGGACTTTCACCACCTTAGTTCATACAGCGTGTGGCAATTTGATGATGCGTCGACATTCATACCAGTATTTTCCGAGATTTCACACTGCTCAGACGTGTCCACTCGTCACCTGCCATGTGCTGCTTGTTTCTAGATATCTAAGGGAGTTGCCTTGGGCTTCCGGGCCCTGCCCTAATGATCTACCCTTACCATACGGCCTTCCTTTCAATGGACCGACGAACCGTTCCAACATTGTCTTTTTCGGGATCGGAGCCCATCCAATAATGTTATCAGCAACACGCTATTTTACTCCAGTTCCTTCCGACCTCGTAGCAATGCTTCACTTCACCCTGACGACCTCACCCTCATCCGTCTTCACGTCATCTTGTCTCCCGATAACCTCATTGTGATTACGGTTCCTCGACGATCTCCGGACGTTTGCTTCTTGTCATCCTCAAAAAACATTCCCTGGTGGTCTTCGCCCATTCTCTGTTGTTATGAGAAACTGTGATCGCCCCGCTTCCCAGTTGGTTTCCAAATTTCTGCCTCCCTTGCGTTACTACGGATGTTCGTGCCTTACCCCTGCAACTTCTTCCCGTCTCCGAGACTATGTAGACTGTTTCCTTTTCCTTACATAGTTGCTTTACTCTCGCCCAGAACACGAACGCATTCCATTAGTTTGTTCCAATCAACAGCCAGTTGTTGCTTCTCTGCTTCTTCTCTCCTGGCCTCTTTCCGACTCGACGAATGGTGCCATGGTCTCCACAACGAGCTTCACCAGGGGATTGGTTGGACGCTACTTCGAGCCCTCCGATCTCCCACCATTCCGATTCAAAGGTCCCGTTCCAGGCCGTCCTTGTCGGCCTGGCTATACGGTCCCCACTTGTAACCACCCTGCTTCCTCCCATGAGCACTGACCTTCACTATCGGAATTCTACTCTGATGAATGGCTTACGGTTCTCAGGGTCTTGGACTCTGGGGATGCCGGCTAGTAGCGGGGGGGGGGGGGGGGGGGTCATCGTTACCTTGGTCCCATGAGGTCTGCTGATATGCTAGATAAGATATGTAATGTAGGTTTTATCGGCAAAAAAAACCATAAATGCCAGGGTGAAACCTGGTTGATTTACGTTTTTGTTGCCTGAACGAAAACATAATTACCTCTACCCGCCCTTCCTCCCCTCTGTCTACCAAGGTTTTGGATATGGGAAGAAAAATGAAGGTTGGTCCGCTTTTATAAAGATTGCATCACGCATGTGCAATAGGATGAGCTACGAGCCCGATAGGGAAGCCAACAAGTTTTGCTAGGGACTTGAGCCTCAAAGGAAGGATATGCTAGATAAGATATGTAAGTATGTTTTCGTCCAGGCAACAAGAAATTAAATTAACCATGCTTCACCCTGTATTATCATTTTTCAACCATTTCTGTTGGCCTAATACTTATTCCTACTCCCTCCATTATTTTAGTGTTTAAACCGTTGTGAAGGATCCTGCTGCTATTTGTTGCACCCAGTAATGCTGCACCTTCTGGTATACCAAAGCGTACTAAAATACGTACCCTTACACTGATTAGCAACACACACTCCTGTTGTTTCAACAGTTCTACTGTAATGTATTAAAATCAGTTGGCTATAGTTATTTCATGTGTTTTTACAATTTATTTATTTATTTTACATTTATTTATTTATTTATTTATTTATTTATTTATTTAATTATTTATTTATCTTTTACCTCAGAATGTATTAAAGCAGAGACTTGCCCTGACTGTTCAAGCAAAGGAAAGCTTCAGGATTGTGTGGCTGGAAATTGCGCATGTCGAGGTAAACTACTTTTGTGTTTCATCAGACCTGATCCTAATTGACGTGGAATTATCTTTATTTCTATTGATTTAACTGATTATTGGCAGTTTCAAGGGCTCCATAAGCATTAGCTGTATCAACGGTGGAATATGAGGCAAGGTTAAACTTGGATCATTTTCCCCACATGCTAGGAAATACACCATATTTTAGCACTCTCTCTGGTTGCAGCACATCAGGGGTTGCAGTGGGTTTTAGGGAGAAAAAAGCAGGACATAAGAAATTTTTAGCATAAAAAAGTAGTCACTACTCAGGAATTTATTTTGGTGGAAGTAGCTAAAATTAAGGAATTTCAAAAACAAAATTTTTTATTTATTAATAATAGGTAGAGTTAACCACCACACATATTTTTAGCTTACCATGTCAATTTCACTCATCTGGTCATCGTGGTCATCGTGACAGAGTTGTGAGAGAGCTCAACCTGGTTGCGGGAGGTTTGTGGATCTGGTCGAACCCCTGAAAAGGGACCTTGGCGCAAAGTCCCCGCCAGGACTGCCGGCCAGGGTAGCGTGAGAGGCTACCATGCTCCTTCAGCGGCCATGGGAACTATTCTGGCTAATTCTGGACAATCTTTCGTCCCCTACGATGATCGGAGGTTTCCCGGATCGAATCCCTGGGTTGGCACCTCCCTTTACCAGATATTTCTTCTTCTCTAAAAAGTCTGGTAATGGTCAAAATTGAGCCGGTTCAGCCATACAAGCATTAAGTTGCTTCGGCTGACTTAAGGTTAAATATTAAAATTTAAAAAAAATTTTAAAAGTTTACTTCTTGAAAAAATTAGACTAAGGTAACGAACCAAATTTTCACTAATATGGTGGTCAAAGCAAAGTTTACGGCCCATGCGTTCTTGGATGATGGGGAAAACAAACAAACAAACTGCAGGTTCTATCTCAATTCTTACCACTTAGGTAATGAACTGCAACAAGGTTGAGTTCAAACCATTAACAACACTTGGCACAATGCACAGGACGAGATAAAAACACCACTGGCAACTGATATTTCGGACATAATGCCACTGGTCCCATTAATCAAAGGAAAAAATAAAAAGGTGTGAAGCCTGCAGAACTGAGAGGTGAGACCATTGGTATTATTTCCCGAAATATCATTTGCCACTGGTGTTTTTTATCGCTTCCTGTGCGTTGTGCCAAGTGTTTTTGATGGTTTTAACTAATGTACGCACATTTTATCTGATTCTACAAGAATGAGTTCATTTAGAAAAAAGTGGGAAGCCTCAAGTCTGAAAATGTGAAATAAGTAGGAAAATAGGACTTGTTTAAAAAAAAAGAGAAAATAAGGAAAAATAATGAACTTTACAACCCACGCCACATGTAATTAGGCCTACATTTAGCGTGTAATTTAATTTGCTTCAGCAAATTTGCTTTAACAATCCGTAGATATCTAGAAATGCCAAACACACTGAGAAATTTTCCCCTAATCATTGAAAAATTATAACTAGATCCTCTGTGCTCTCTGGGTGTGATAGGCTAAACTAGTAGTTGTGTGTCCCTAGTGCATTTGTATAGACAGTTCGTGCAGTCCCAAATTCTCCGAAACCTTCACATCAATTTTAATTGTCAGCTGCAGATACACTGTCAGTAAAAGAAAATCGTTTTTACATGCAGTTCCTACAGTCCCAAATTCTCCTAAACCTATCCTCCAATTTTAATTGTCAGCTGCAGATACACTGTCAGAAAATGCAAATT
>JAHWFP010247874.1:0-30801 GCA_023313725.1 Lithobius niger
CAGTTTATCCAAGACCCTGTGTCACACTATAAAAATATTCATTCCATTAGGGTTTGGCGATCGTGGAAACGCTGCCGCCTCCCTATATCAGATACCTATAGAAGATTGCCTTCACTGTATGTGAAACTTCAGTCCATCGTCTACCCTTCCTCCCATCTTATGATAAACAAAAAGGCATTCTAAATTCTCCAACAATACAATTTCCAGAACGCTTGTTGTCAAATAAATTTGCTAAAAAAAACGGATAAACTTTAAAATAACATAATAACTGTATTTTTCGGGAAAGTGGGTCCTTCAAAATACCAAAAATGAGCCTATTTTCCTCATAACCTAGGTTAAACCACGAGCTACAGCTGTATGCTGTGATGTCATCATGAGTTAGCCACTGACGAACGAGAAAAGCGGATCTTTAGCCGTCTGAATGGATTAGCCCACACGCGTCACGACAAATAGCAGTGGCATATGGTTTAGAGGAAATCACGAAAGCTCAATGAATGCCACTGGACTGTGTTTGGCCACCAAAAACATCAAAATGGCCTCGAAATTCTCTGCGAGAGTGTCGAGCTAAGACACCCAAAGCCTGTGTGTTCATGCGTAGGGAGAATCGAAGTCATTACTATTGGTACTTCTTTACGATTCTTCTTTTTTTTTACTGGACGGTAAAAAAAAGCAGCTGACCGCCTTATTTACATATTGGCAGTAAACAAACGTGAGCAGGAAAATTTAACACATTGATCATACAGACTAGATTAAAAGGTAAAAACTTAAAAGACAAAATAAACTCATTACAGGCGATTACTACAAGCTCTTGCCACTTGCTCATTTTCAGATCTCCAATTGTGACCAGTTGGTTCCCCCCAAATCATCAAAAATACCCCGAGAAAACCAAACGACAAAAAAAAGTCTCGACTGCAATCACTTGATCGTAAGGAAGTCATTCCAGCAATTCAAATGTGACCAATTAATCATTGGGCCATCTCAAATTGTAACCAGTTGATTGCCCCAAGTCAAAAATTACTATACGTCATAACAGTTTTCAACACGGTTTGATTCTTCCTAATGATAAAGAAAAAATGTTCCCAAAAAAAAGAGCAGTGAACCACCCAAGCCAAGGTCCATGGTTCTGTGGTCAGTAGATGGGCTGGACTACTTGACGTAGAGCATTAGCTGCTCCTTAAATTATACCTTAGAAACGTGCAAGTGTAAAATAAAAGTCATTAGTTCCATCCTGGCTTGATCTTACTCGCTTCAGACCCAACAACTCTGCTGCTTACCTAAACTGCGCTATATACCTTATTAATGTACAACTGTAAAATAAGACCCATTAGTTCCAGCTTGGCTTGACCGTACTCTATTCAGACCAAGCCACTCAGCTATTCACCTGACTGTACACCTTAGAAGCGTGTAAGTGCTAATTAAGACCCATTAGTTCCATCCTGGCTCGATCATACTCGCTTCAGACTGTACCACTCAGTGCTCACCTAAACTACACACCTTAGAATCATACAACCGTAAAATAAGGCAATAGTTCCATCTTGGCTTGATCTTACTTGCTTCAGACCCAACTACTCAGCGGCTCACTTAAACTAAACACATTAGAAACGTGTAACTGTAAAATAAGACCCATTAGTCCCATCCTGGCTTGATCGTACTCGTTCTAGATCCAACCACTCAGCTGCTCACCTTAACTATACACCTTAGAAACGTGTTACTGTAAAATAAGACCTATTAGTCCCATCCTGGCTTGATCGTTCTCGTTCCAGACCCAACCACTCAGCTGCTCACCTTAACTATACACCTAGGAAACGTGTTACTGTAAAACAAGACCAATTAGTCCCGTCCTGGCTTGATTGTACTCGTTCCAGACCCAACCACTCAGCTGCTCACCTGAACCATTCATCCACTCAAGAAGTGATGTCATAAGGTGTTGGGTGTGATGCGAGTATGATCAAGTCAAGATGGGACTCATTCTAGGTTGATCATACAGCTCACCTAGTTTACCTCATGATATCACCTCATGATATCACGTTTCTATCAGTGGGTCTATCTATCTCATTGTCGTATCTTTATGATACTACATATACAATAACGATAATAAAAATTAAATAACTTTTAGAGCAACCCTTCGCCCTTTCTCATGGGTCTATCCGAAAAGACATGGTATTCCTCACCAGGAGTACCCAAGATGCACAATTCACATCTGAAACTGAGCAACAAAAGCTATCACTGGGCAAACCTTTTACACAGTTGTAATACGAGTAAATATAAAGCAACACTGTGTGAAACCCTCTAAGGGCATGTCCAGCAAGATATGTTTTCCTCAGTTTCCCTAATACAGTAGCATGAACTTTTATATCTGTCCATCCATATAGGTCATTTGCCAGTTTCTTAAATGTGATACTTTTCTAAAGAATGTTTCAAATAATAATAAGTAGTTTTCTGATAATTTCTACTCTTGTTAAGCTTGCATGACGTGTCAGCTGGCCTTAAGCTTGCATGACGTGTCAGCTGGCCTTGAAATATTTCTGCTGACCTTTGGAACGCATCTAACATGTTGAATTCCATGCCTACTAAGGTTTAACTCATGTTAGTTATTTATTTGTTACTATTAACGTACTGCAGAAAAGTGAGAACTTCAAAAACTAAAATTGTATTCTAAATCTAGATTTGTGTTGCTGGTTTATGGGATTTTGGAATGATTTCTGGTCACAATTTTTGGTTACTTACTTCTAGCAGTGTTATTGGCTTAAAATCCTTTTTCTGAATAGAAGTTTCCCATAGTGAAGCCGTAGAAAAACCAAGATTAGTGTCTAACAGATCCAACATATCGACTTCACTGCAATTTTTTCCTGTTTTTTTTGCTTGGTCGTTCCTTTTTCTCATAAGAGATTGGCTTTCGCCACACTCTATAATTAGTGGAAAATTAACAAACGATGGACGCTCCACTATAATAACATTTCTTGTAGGATATGTCAAATAAAATCTAATCCTATTTGATATAAATAGCAAACTCGCTGTAATATTTCCAAGGACAATTGAAAACCATAAAATCTTGACGAATATTCGTGACCACGAAAGTCTAAATATCTTGGTTTTCATGTTACTTGAAGTGGATATCTCCTTTATGCAAATATCATAAACTTTACAGATTTTTTTATAGGTAGGGTCAACAATTTTTCTCTTTGGTGGATTAAGCGTTGCTTCAAAGAGTGATTGGAAAATATCAAACAGCGACAGTACAGATAATCCAAGACATAATCCAAGACTTCCCCCCAAATCTGCGAATAAATTCCATAAATTATACGCTGGCTTTTCCTCATAATATGTGAAGGACCTTTGGGATAAGTGGATATTTACGATAGATTTATCATAAAGTTTTTCAAAAACTGATGGGGCACTTTCTGTGGTATGTAAAGAACATGGCTTGTCACCACACAGGCATTCTTCACCTAGAAGGGGAGCCCTCTGGGCAGCGACAAACTTATCATATAATTCTAATGTTTCATTAGACATATGGCAAATGGATAATTTGCTTTCCGCCGGAATGAATGGAAGTCTGTAAAGAGAGAATGTAACAGAAGCGTCACGTTCTTTTAAACAGAGAAGTAAAAAAAAACATAGCTATGCCGCAACAACTAACGGTGGGTATATCCAGTTGAGGTCTAAACTAGCCCCGGATTAGCTTAACCCTGGATGTAACAAAGCCTTGACCTGGGAGTTAGTAGACTGGAGAAAAAAGTTGGTGATATCCATATTGGACTAAGTTGTAGTTTTGTTAGCTCTTTACTCATTAGACCTCGACCTTTAGGCTAAATTAACCCTCGATATATTTGGGTTAAAATGTTGTTAAAGCTCAGGAATAATGCTGATACTGGATGGATATCAGCGCTTTTTACGTCTCGGGGCTAATTACTCAGTATTAAGTTAGTCCTCGACCTACAGGCTAAATTTTGCTTAGCCCTCAACTTATTTCGTGATGGACATCACCATTTCCCTTATTACCGAGCTTATTCCAAGGATTAAGTTTAAACGTCAACTGGATATCCCCACCATAATTTTCGTATTCAAAGTGAACAAATATTTGACAAAAAAGGCAATCAACTATAAAAAAGAAAGAAAAACCATCTCTCTCCCATGCTCCCCTACTTCCTCCCTCCTCCCCTTATTCCCTTTCCACTCCCTGACTCACTCCCCTTATATCCTCCTTCCTTCTCTTCCTCGCCCTTCTCCACCCATCTCAACCCTCCCTTTCCTCCCCAGTCTCTCTTGCTTCCATATTCCTACGTATATTTCTTCTTTCCTTTAAAAAATACCATACATAAGTATTAAAATACACTTAAGCGTAAGTTTTTAACGTCTGTATTTATTTACGATTACGTGTTTTTAATAACAATAAGCAGGTCACAACATCTACCAGTTTAGCCAAATTTTTGTAATTCGTTTTTATAAAGTGTTTTTACATGCATTGGCCTTTTCATCCTGCGCGGGTGTCTGTCTGTCAGTTGATAAGGGCAGACCAGATAATCATGCAAACCCATTCTACGTGTCCTGTAGACAACTTTTTTTCTGTGGGCAAATTTTACACCCCTACTAGGAAATGTATGACTTCTTTATTTTTTATTGCACGATTCTTGCTCTTGCTTTTCGTAATGTGCAGCTACATAAAAAAAAAGTTTTGAAGAAAATAGCGGGAAAACATTTTTCCAAGGATTTTCGTGCCCTCACGGCTCGTCTTTTCTTTTGTTATGGGGGGGCGGTATTTATGCCAATAGTTGTACGATTTATTTCCAAATTTTCCACATGCATTTGATGCTAGATTTGCGGATTTAAGTTTGTTAATAAATACTGCTGATCAAGGGGTTTCGATTATTTTTACTTTCAAAAATAAAAAAATATTAATTTATCATAAATGCAAGTACGGTTTCAAATATTCAGGGAATTCAATCAGAAATTAATAGACAACTAAAAGACTTAACACATAAAAGAACGCCTAAAAGCAAGTGCATCACTTTTTTCAATTAATGGTTGAAGAACATTGAAGGATATCTTCAACCCACACATCAACCCAGAGTATGTATAAAGCACTGCTATTCTGAAAACGTGGTGTAAAGAAATAACTGCTTCTGTCAACGTCACCAGAGGGCATCACGTGTTAAAATCTATTGTAGGCGGCTTAACTCGAAATTTTAAAAAAGATGGCACATTGCACATTGCTCGGCACACAAAATCGTAAGTTATTCTTATCACCACTTACCACCGTTGTAAATCTGAATGAAGTATTAAAAAAAGGAAAACTTGATTAGTCAACTCTGGACTCGCTTAATATTCATTTAATATCCTAATCTGTCTTATCACGTTTTTGAAAGCTGTAACAGTTTTGAGTTAGGGTTCGATATTTCGGGTTTAGGTTGTAGTGCATGCTGTTAGTGCAAAACCATTTCAGTTCTGGCAACAAGCTGCATATTGCACATGAAAGCTGCTCACATGTTGTAGTTTCCAAATCCGCTGGGAGACACTCCCGGAAGTGATGACGTATAGCGTGATGATGTCATCAAAATGGCCACCACGTTTCATACTAAATCTCTATTATCTCTGGAACTAATTGATCAATCCTTTCGTGCTACGTATTGTTGGAAAGATAATTTAATCTTCTAAAAGATATGTCTGAACAATATACGCCATAAATTTGTTACGTTTTGGTTTAATCTGAAGAAAAACATAATATTACTGCTGTGCAATATATTAATTCTCAATTACATCCGGAACAAATTGATCAATCTTTCGAGCGAACTATCGTTAGAAAGGTAATTTAATTTGCTAAAAGAAATGCCGGAACAATGTATGCCGTAAATCTATTAGTTTCTACGTAATTTGAAGGAAAGCCCATTATGACCTCCTCAAAATGTCCACGATGCAATATGCTAAATCTCGTGTATCTCCGGATTTAATTGATCAATTTTATCTTGCGACCTATCGTTGGAAAAATAATTTAATCTTCTAAAAGAAATGCCTGAACAATGTATCCCGTAAATATTTTAGTTTTTGTTGAATATGAAGGAAAACATAATGTGCATGTAATTATTGCTATGTGGTTCTTTTGGAAATGGTAAATTATTAAAGCTGTGTCGTATTGTTCACAGTGTGTCACTTGAGCAGTGGCCTAAAACAGCACATGGAAGTGTACAGGAAAGTCATTGTTTAATATGATATCTGGTACCTCTGTTAATACACCTGCAAGTCTATAGAGGCTACGTTACCCCAGCAGTTGTCGTCCGTCTCAGAATATCGATTCAGCCGATTCTTGTTGCCTCCCCTGAAACGACTGTCTGGACTGTCATGTCATTACTCTGATTCTGATAACCTCATTTTGCAAAATATGAAGGCCTGCGATGCTAACCTTGTGTGCATGTCTAATTTTGTTTTACAAGCGATTACTTCAGAATGCTGTCTGCCCTTCCTGGTGTTGTAACACAGGCTTGAAGAAAGTTTTCATTCTAGCCACTACCTGCTAACTCATAACCAATCATTGAAATTACAGCCATTTCTATGTGCAGCTTTGTGATGGTTGATCGGCCTTAAACTGGTGTCTGATGGATTATTCTTCTAAAGAATACTTATTATAATATTCATGGCACGGCGAACATGGATGAGGAATTCACATCATATCCTAGTAGTGGGAGCAGAATTTATGTGCATTTACCTTTGAAACCTTCATGGATGTTTCGACGGGAATGGAAGGCTACCCAGGATAACACTTTACCTTCGTGGTCAACCTTGCTTCTGGTGGATTCTGAACAGTCCATCATTTCCACGGGCACATCAATTATTTTTCTTTGCTGGTGTAATTTACCATTGGTATGCAAGGAAGACTTGTGGAGGACTCGGGCAAGCCATTCTGCTTTATTCTTCGATTGTCCTAGGTTCAGACTGGTTGTCACAGACATACCTTCTGTTGGGTGACAGATGAGACATACCTGTTCCATGGAATGAGTTCACCGATGTGCTGAAGGCTGTGTTATGATCTATATTATCAATTGCAGCACACGTGAATACATTATAGGTAATAAAATGCAGAATAAAACCAACTTTAATTGCACATATAAAGTGGCAATAATTATGTTATGTTTTCCTTCAAATTAAACAAAAGAAACTTATGGCATACATTGTCCTTGCAGTTCTTTTGGCAAATTAAATTATATTTCCAACAATAGGTCGCAGCATAACATTGATATATTCGTTCCGAAGATACTACAGATTAGTATATCGCAAGGCAGTCATATTTATGACGCTGTAATATGTTTTTCTATATATTAAACAAAAACTAATATGTATACGGCAAACAAAGCTCCAGCAATTCTTTTAACAAATTAAATTATCTTTCCAACGATATGTTACATTTTAAGATTGATCTATTAGTTTCGGAGATAATTAGAATTAGTATAACGCACAGCAGTCATATTATGTTTTTCTTCAAATTAAATCAAAACTAACAGATTTATGGCATATATTATTCAGGCATTTCTTCTAAAAATTAAATTATCTTTTCAGCAATAGCTCGCAAGTTATGATTGATCGATTAGTTCCGGAGATAATAGACATTTAGTACGTCGCCTGGTGGCCATTTTGATGACGTATCACGGATTACATCGTCACTTCCGGGAGTGTCTCCTGGTGGATTTGGAAACTACAATGTGTATACTCAGCTTCCATGTGCAATATGAAGCTTGTTGAAATGTTTTGAAATATTTTGGCACTTTTTGTCGCTAACAGCACGTATTATTGGGCTGTAGATTGCATCCATCCTATAACTTAAACTCACTCAAGTTGAATCCATGCAGAGGCTTTTTTCAAATACAAGCCCAGGACTAAGAGATTTTTCATATTATGAACATCAAAATATACTTCACCTTGCTACGACGTCTAAAAGCGGATTTGTTACTCACACATATAAACGATTTTTCGTCATCTATTACCAGTTGAGCTGCCGCTCTTTAACAGACAAACATATGTAGAACCCATTATCACACCCTCAAGTTGTTTCTTCCAATGTGTAGACTAAACTGTAGGAAGTATTATTTCCCCCATAGAGTTGTTCCGACTTAGAATTCCGTAAGCGGTGAAGTTGTGTCTTTTTATCGGTTTGCTTCATACTTAAAGCGACCAGAGCACTGCTTCTTTTCACCAATAAAAAAAAAACCTTGACATCGACAGATATGGATGAGATAGTAATATTTCAGGAAACAACAGGCATTTTGTCATTTTTTAATTTGTACGAAAGTATTTGAATTTAGTTTTACCCTTTAAATTGGGTGAGTTGTAAGTTATTGATATAACAAGCCACCCTCACCTCTTTGTGCCGTCTTGAGAACAAGGACATTTATTTATTATTTATTACAAAATCTACAAGATAGTTTTGTGTAGTCTACTCATTATTTTGAGTTTGCTAACCTGCAACCTGCAATTTTTAGGAATTTCTTCATTCTGCACTTGTCTAAACATGAGTAGTACTTCTTATCATCTTCCGTACAAGGATTTGATGAACGGCTGAGAAACTTATACTGTGAAAAAAAAGAACAGAAATGAACGGAACTCATGTCACGATTAATGAAGCAAATGTTCGATGAGGAGATTTTGATTCTTCAACCTAAAATTACACGATTTTTTTAATGAATTTATGCGGGTGCTGCAATTTAAAAATGGACCAATCATTTAGTCTTCGATTTAAAACGCCAATGTGTCTTTTATAAAACAGGAATATAAAAGTAAAAAGGAGTATATAAGTAAAAAATTGTCCAACAATTATTAATCTGCTCAGAATTATTTAATAGTTATGAAGTGGTTTGCCGCAATGTTAAGTAGACTTCGGCCAATGCTGACAATTTTGAAGTTGATTATTATGGAAAACCTGATTGAGAAAATGAGAGCTCAGTAGCTCTGTACACTGTCAAGTATTTGCCGATGATATTTTTAGGTAATTGGTGAAGCTTCTGTTAAGAATATTGAAAATACTTGGAACAAGTCTTGGATGATTTTAAAGGAATGAATGGTCAGTGATTAATAAATTGAAATTCAACAAACAAACAATGAATCTCTTTCACCGTAAAAAGAAACATACACGCCTGCCTCTGCTGAAAATGGAAGGATATACTCGTCACCCAGATATTCATGTGATATTCCTCAGCTTTGTTGTTGAGGCGAGTGTGAAGCGTGCGTAATCTCTAACTGCTGGTAGAGATTCTTTTTATCAACAGGTAATGGTTTTCATAGGGGAGAATTATCCGAGGCACTTAACAGTAAATCCTTTTCGGACGTGTTCACTTATAACTTTGTAAATAAACTTGTCTTGAGTGATCCGTTTACGTAACTTTTGGCTATGTGTACCATTTCACAAGATTTTAACGGCACCCTTTGTTTAAACTTATATCTGTGCAGGAAAGCCTAGGCTCATAATTTTCAGATTTGTTTCACATGTATTCACTTCCCCAATTTTAGCTTCTACATTTGTAACTATCCTGGAATACTGTAGGTGGGCCAGGCTCCGGACAAATTTTATTTTGTGAATAGTCTCAGTTTTTAAGTTTTCACTTCAATTTTTAACCTCCCTTGTAACTTGCTTCATATTGCTGCCAGAGGGCGAAGATTCTTCGTCCCTACCGAGTTTGTCCACAGGGAAGAATGGCTTCATGCGTTATGCAGGATAAGCTGCCCAAACATAATTACAGTCGGAATACAAAATAAATTACAAGGTAAAGGTTCATGAACCAAACAGTCTATGATAAAGACTGGGCTTGTGAGAAGCAAGCCCTTTACCTTTGTGATTTATTCTTTATTTACTGGATCACGTTATTTCTAGTGTGTAGGCATAGAAGTAAGTTTCTTTCCATTTTTTTTGTATGTTTGCAGTTGTTAGGTCACCACCTAGGAAATTTGAACAGCTGAGCTCGGCTGGAGCCTATAGCCAGAAACTGCCCTGGATGCACGGCGGTTACATTGATTGGCTAGAAAGCAGAAAGTGGGTTCAAGTCCTATTCGGGGCAATCCAAAACCTGGCCCCGGAAGTGGGACGGACACTATCTTGCCTGATGTCCCTTCTGGTCTGATGCATTAGGTGAGAACCCAAAATGGCGGCTTCCATAGGTAAACAATTTTTCAATTTATATGTCCACCAAGCAGCGCTTCGGAATCTGGCCTCCATGCTTCAACCAGCATTCACCGTCGGTAAACGTTTGATGCATTACAAGAATATTTACCAAATCGTACGGGAGCTTGATAACAAGATTTATTGAAAACTGCTTGAACTCAAATTTGATTAAGGAATGGAACGTTGTCTATTAAAGTTATTTTTTGTTGTATTATGCAAGCCACTTGTAGAAATAGACTTATTTAGTAGCAGGCTGATAACATTTGCATAAACACCATCTTGGAGTTAATACCCTAATTATGTTAGTTTCTTTTCATTACTCCAATCTATTAATACGAGGTTTAGTTTTAAAGGTAGATGCCCATGACACACGAAATATGTTCTGTAAAAATACTTAGAATTTACACCATAAGAAAACAACACTGCTTATACCACATGCATATGGTTCTCGTCGTGGATTCCGAACAACGAACCATCATTGTTACAAAGCCAATGCAGCAAGGAACGCTTGCCGAAGGAATAGTTTTGATGTTGTCTGAACGAGTATTTCGGAATCAACCTAGAATGCAATGACACAAGCAAATTTTATGCATATTAATGTTTGTTTTAATACTAATTTTATAATTATGACTAATATAGCCGAACAATTAATGAGTAATATTTCTTTGTTATTCTTACACATTTTACGTTAATTTGGTGGATAGCTCTCACCCTATCCACGGAAGGTTGCTTCACGATGAAGCAATTTTTATACTTATGAATGCTTGTTTTAATACTTATGTGCACTTATGAATAATACAACCAAACCAATTTATGAGTAATATTTCTTTTTTTTTCCTGCACGTTTTACGTTAATTGGGCGGATAGCTCTCACCCTACCCGATGAAAGTTACCTCCCAGGGAAGCCTAATGCTAGCCATGCTGACACCCGTCTATCATGTTTTTGATGATATTTATTTTATTTGGTGGATATAAGTCTCACCCTACCCGATGCAGGTTGCCTTCCAGAGAATCCTAATGCTAGCCATGCTGACACTTCCGCCTGTCATGTTTTTGATTATTTATAATTTATTTGTTAAATATATAACTTTCAAATACATGTTTGTTTATCATACACGTATACACATAATTAAAGGGGGATTGCCACCAAATGGCAAGCTGCATCATCTATAGCCATTTGCCACTATCTAGTTCTGTTTTGAGTTGAATTGTTTCAACTTGCACACCAACAATTAAAGTGGAGCACGAGGTTTATCATTGCTATCTTGCAGAGTGACCGGCAACAATAAGGCCTGTCCAAGTGAAAACAAAACAATAATGAGGCATTGTTCGGCCGGGAGATATGCTTTCTGCGTCTCCCAGAAAACAAAAATGTCAAAGCCGCCAGGCTAAAGATTTCAACACCGCCCGTCCGTACAACGGACTTCAGCAAGCAATACAACATTATTAGCCAGGGCAATTTTTTTCAGACAACGATGCTGGAAAATACATCGGCGTGAGAATTTTTAAAACGGTGCATCCACTGACTTGCATCACGGGATGCGCTGATTGAGTGAGCGAAGCAAACGAAAATCAGCGTTTGTTAGCCAGTGCGCTCAAAAATTGGATTGATCAAACTTAATTCGATGAAAGCATTTGTTGGCCAGTGTGCACAAAATTGGGATGGAAGAAACTTAATTCGGTGAAACATGGACATACACATGAGCAACCAAACCGTGCCAGTGTAGCAAACGATGGATCCAGGACCAGCCGTGCGTAGCGCGGGCTTCCTCTAGTCTGACTATAAAATGCATACGTTGGATTCGTTCATTTTCTTCCATAAAAACTGGCGGTGTATGGTCATAAAACAGTTACAGCCATAATTTTCAAGAATGGGTCGTGATAATTGATTTATTGTACAGTTTTTACGTCCTCGGAAAAGCTGCAAGTTGCCTCCTTGGACTTAAAAACTGTACAATAAATCAATTATCGCAGCCCATTGTTGCAAAGGTATGTCTATACCTATTACTTATCAGAAAGAATTTTGTTTCAAAGTAGCATGATAAATACTTATCGTGTGAGTTTTAAACAACTATTCTGCTGGTGGTAAGTTCATGACTTCATTTGTATCGTATTTGTATTTTATTGAGCCTGGGCCGAAATCATGCGCCCACGTCAAAATTACAACAAACATATACACTTCAAATCACACTGTAACTTTTGGGCAAGGAGGAAAAGAAAAGTGGGGTGGGGGCATTGGGGGGGGGGGGGCAACAGAAGGGCCTGAAGATCTTACAGTCTCACACCCGTTTCACGACGTGCAACTTTTAAACAATGCTTTTTGTGATAGTTTGGATTTGGCAAGTTTTTAGAAAAAGAATTGTTACAATCAGCCGATAAGCAATTTATCCTGCGGCTTTTAAAAAATGAAAATAAAAGAAGTGTGGTCATAAGTAGTGTTTAGTGAATTTGAATTTGATTATTCAGAGTATTAGCTCGAAGCTATGCACTCTGTAATACAAATTAATTAACAATATGTAATGACCACTACTACAACCAACAGAACCCGAAGACAAAGAAACAACACTAGCTACCTACTCAGTGCTACACTAGAAGAGGAAGCCACGTAGGACCTAGCCTAAAGCACCACTCCCGTTTCTACTCCATATTTGGCTACCGCTAGAAGCCAGGTCTTCGTGCCCCTTCCCTCTCCCAAAGACAAAAGTCACATCACGTCCGGGCACACTTCAACCCAATAGTGGCATACTTTTGCAACAATGGTTCATCTATATGTGATTTATTGTGACAGTTTTGCTCTTCCGAGACTTAGCCGAGTAAGCAAAACTAAGATCCGAGGAAGCAAAACTATCACAATAAATCACGTATAGAGGGACCATTTTGGCAAAAGTATGCCAATAACTAATTTATCACCATACTTTAAATCTTTTTTTCCGTTTGTGGATGAATTCGATTTTTTTCATGTCATTTTTCTTTTTCTTTCTTTATTCTTTCTTTATTCTTACTTGAGCCTAGGTGATCTACAAAATACCGAACGCTAAACCTACGCTAACTTAACCTAAGTTACCCTAAGCCAGCAACCAACCCACTATATACCCACAAAAAGAAGAACAACCTGGTTCAACATACAGTCCTTAACTCACAACGCAACATAGGCAAAAAAAAAAACAAAGCAAAACAAAAAAAAAACATTCCTGGTGAGACCAGACCCCCTGGAGTGACTGGGACCTCTTACCGAACCGCCCCGTCGCTCGACAAAAGCAGATGACCGCCCTAAGAGACCGCGACACCTGACGATTGACAGGCAGGACACCAAGAACCTCCCGAAGCCTCCCAACATGCAACTCTTGGCCCCTTTGCCTCTCCCAGAGGGGGCACCTCAACAAGAAGTACTCCACCGTCTCTTCTTCCATTCCACAAGCACAAACACCCATCGCGCACCACCCCAATCTAAATTCGTGCGACCTCAACATGACATGACCCGTAGCCAAACGTGAAATTAACCCGGCATCTCGTCGCGAAAGCCTGCCAAGCACAACCAGCACCGCGACTGTAGCATGCAAACCGTACAACCCCCTGCCCATCATCCCATTCAACCAAGAGTACACGAAACAAGAACAGGACGCAGGTACTTTGGCACAACGGGAACAACCACTGGGTTTACCTGTGAATTATACCCCGAGCGAGCCAGCTCGTCAGCTAGCTCGTTTCCGAAGCAGCCAGCATGACCCTGAATCTCGATTGCAGCGCCCCAAACAATTTCCACCCAACCTCAGCTACAATGGGATGCACAATATCCACGGCCTGGAAGGAGTGCCGCAAAAACCCAATGCCTGCCACAGAATCTGAAAGACTCCGGAACTGGGGCAAGCGAAGAGAGAGGCCAATATCTACAGCGGCAGAAATGGTAACCAGTTCCCCAATGAATGCGGATGGTACAAAAGGCAGACAAAATTCGTATTCAAGGTCTGCCACGATTCGTATTCAAGGTGTAGGTCCTTCACGAAAATCCCAACACCACCTAACCACGAATCCCAATGGAAAGATGCATCGCAGTAGATATCCCCAGAACCCCTACTAATCACACCGTCCCCCACCCTGCAGAGACCGCCCAATCCCTGGCACCATACCCACGGAGCCGGGAAAGACACACAGAACGGGCAAGGGGCCCTTACCACATCATGCTACAAGAGCAACGTGGCACCCAAACCTGGATTTCCAAGAAGCTCACGTGCAACCGGACCAAGTGCAGTATAGTCCCCATTAACCCGGGCCAAAGGGTCTCCTCTGCCCCTGTCGATTGCCCTCAGACACAGGGAGGTCAGCAGGGACCGGGCCCGAAGACGCACCGGCACCTCCCCAGCCTCAATATGCAAGACCAGGATTGGGGTAGACGGCAGGCAGCCAGTCACAATGCGCATGCAACTGTTCAAAGCTACCTGGACAGTACTGACTGCTTGCTTCGAGCAACCGAGCAATGGTAGATGAAAATCAGCACAGTTCCGAACATACGACCTGTAAAGCGAATTGACCACAGATCGCCTGGCTACGAGACGGTTCGAAGCCACTGCCCTAGAATACGCTGCCGACTAGATCTATTATCTCTAACCATAGCCGCGTCTTCATGCCACAAGAGCTGATTGTCAAGGTGGAAACCCATGTACCGTACACACTCAGTCGCCTGGATGCTCGTACCACCAATTGTCACAGAGCCCTGGATTAAAAGACCCCTAGAGAAAATCACCAGTTCTTTTTTTGCCGCTGAAATGGACAAGCCCCTAGTTGCCAAGAGGTCAGCACCCTCCGCCACAACAGTCTCCAGAGTGACTAGAAGCGCTGGGAAATCTCCACCAGCCACCCAGACGGCAACATCGTCCGCAGCGTTTAACAAAGGGTTTAACGAGCGTTAACCACTCCTGGTCATCTGCCCGAAGCCCTAAGGCCCTATGTCTGCAACAGCCAGATTCCCAGGCGGTCACCCACCCAAGCGTTTAACAATTTGGCCGCTACAATGTTATTATAACAATGGCGTTATTGTTGATTGTTATAAGTTTAGCTATAAGTTATTTATTCTGACACTTATAACAATACGAATGCTGACGGGATAGCATAGGAACTGTAAAAGTACACCAATAAGTGATTTGTTGTGATGCAACAACGCTGTCTTACAAGAATGCTCTATCCGATTTATTGGATTAGATTTATTCAGAGCATAAGGACCCTGGGTCATGCGCTCTACATAACTTACATCTAAGTTAAAGCTAACAAAATCCGATGTATTCTTATTTCTTATTTTATTTACAGAGCGTAACAGCCTAATACACCATGAGCTCTCTCTAAAACTACTTAAAACTACCTAAAGTTGTAACAGTTGTTGTTTGTTATAACAATGAAAACAAAATAAAAGTATGGTGATAACTACAATTGTAACGATCAACCATGGGACGACAGCATTTTTACTTACGCATGCGTACAACACGATGCAAATATCCTTGATGAGATGAGCTCAACAATAATCGCAGTTAAAAAGGGTTTAAAGGGTTTAGCGAGCGTTAACCACTCCTGGTCATCTGTCCAAAGCCTTAAGGCCCTATGTCTGCAACAGCCAGATCGCAGTTACGTGTCAAGCAACAATGTGGAGGCAAGATTATCAGTACAGCTGTTCAGATTGGCATTGAGTGCAGCATGAGAATCCAGTTTGAGAATGGGACAGTCAGGCACATGCATTTGCAGCTCGCACTTTGTGGTGACCTCCGATGAGTGGTAAAACAGATATTTATACGTGAAATTCAGCGAAAAGTAAAGAAACCTATCACGTGTTATGATTTGTTTACTACCTTTTGAAAATGGGCAATTATGACATGGTAAATGGTTGAGTGCGAATTATTTCCACAAAGCATGATGAAATTATGAATGAAATATTGAAAAAGATGAATATGTTGCAAAACATATTACTTACAGATTTAGAATCAATGCTGGAAAAAGTGAACTGGTTTGTGATGAATCCTCGAAAATTGCTTATTTCTAGAGGTGCATCGTACAGCTGAAAAAGGTACTGAAACAAAAATTTTTTAAAGACTCGTCATCATAATAAACACATCCATAATAATAAAAATGCAAGTGAAATGCAAAAACAATGCCAGGAATTTTGTAGTGTACCCAATCACGAGTATCGTGTGAAAGTTTAAATTCGTGTAAACCAGCCTCTTTTTATGGTGCACATTTCTTTTTATGGCACACATACCTCCATCACCTTCAAAGTGAATAAACCGGCGTTTAAACTATATCACGAAACCTTACTACTCATTACCACTGTTATGGATGCCCTAAGTCTTAGCGCCATTCCATCTGTGTAGCCTTCATGGTGTGTTGATGAGAGTGCAGTGAATGTAAGATAAAAACAAAGCCGGATGCACTTGCAGTAAAAACTTAAACTAATATTTCGGCACCATATAAAAACTTACACCCATGTAAGAGAAGCTGAAAGAACAACTCACATGTCACTGGGGTTAACCAAATAAGCCATATTTCTCACCTAATATTGGTGCTGTCATGCTAAAACCAAAGACAACGTTAAAATTACTAAAAAGGCAACCTAAATATGTCATACACCAAAAGCAAACATGGTTGAAGCGTTTGTAAGATAAAAACCTGGTAAAATTAGAGGGACTTACAGAAAAAACGGGTGGGAATTGTTGCACGGTCATATTGGAACTAGGAAGTGAAAAAGGCGCTAGGCAAGGCCAGTTGAGTGCAGACCAAGTAGTAAGGCCTATAGGGAAGGAAAGAAACCAAAGGAAACTACAAGATATAGGAAGGGCAGCATAGGTCCAGGGAATAGCGTGACAAAGGGTGGGAAAGAGACGAGGAGGGTATAAATTGTGGGAGAAGTCTAGTGGTGGGGTGGGGGGGGGGGGCAAACTGAAGCCAACAGGGAAGGCATGGGTATTTTTTTTATCGGGGAGGGGACGATAGTAATGTTGGAGAGAGTTTTTCCCAGTGGGTCACGACTTGTGAAGTTGTAAACACATGGTTGAGGACTGATGGTTCGTTTTTAAAGATTTCAAAAGCTTGTAGGTTAAATCTGGCACTGTGAAAGTTTTCATGATGTTGGATCTAATGTTCTAAAA
The DNA here is from genome assembly GCA_023313725.1 of Lithobius niger. Lineage (NCBI taxonomy): Eukaryota > Metazoa > Arthropoda > Chilopoda > Lithobiomorpha > Lithobiidae > Lithobius > Lithobius niger. Next base: position 17,269 of record JAHWFP010247874.1, read on the forward strand.
GTTTGGAGTATGGCCGCTGTCTCGTAGATGACGGTTGAGGGAACTGGACAGTTTTAGACAGCGGAGGTCTGACCTATGGTTGGTGATTCTCTGGTGCAAGCTGATTGTGATTCCAATGTAGTAGATGCTGCATCCGTTGTGTCCACATTTTTTTGAGGGTTTCAGCTTTGGTATTGATGAGGTTGAATCTCTCTGAATGTTTCACTTTCTGGAGTGCGGAGAAAATTGGTTGGTGTTAGGGCAAAAAGACTTAATGGTCGTAGCCGACATATGGGATTGATGAATTATTGTACCACTTAACATCAGCCTAGCGTTTAATGGTAGAAATGGGGAAACCATTGAAAGCGTATTTATGTCTGATAAAGTTAAGGTTGCATGGAAGGTCCAGTGGGTCAGTGGTATGGCGAACAACCCGTCGGACTTCGTTCTTTACGGCGCTGAGTTTGGTGGAGGGGTCTTGGTAGGAACGAAAGTGAATGGTATGTGTAGTATGGAAGCTTTTTCTGTAGTGGTTAGTTTTTATTTTACCGTTGTCCAGGATTGTGAGGGTGAGGTCAAGGAAGTGGAGTTGTCGGTGTGCATTTTGAGTTTTGATTGTGAAGAAAGGGCCATCATAGAAGCTATTGAGGAACACTTAACATATGCGGACGTACTTGTGGTAGTCACCAAGAGTCTCTATGTCGTCAACATATCTTGTGTAGTGGCGGAGACTGGAGCGAAGGCTATCAAGGTTTTGCATGATGAGTACGAAAAGCACGGAGGAAAGGCCACTTCCATAGAGACGCCCCTGGTTTGCTGGAAAAAAATCTGTTAAGGAAGGAGGTATAGGTGATATTGAGTACGAGTTCAATGAGCTCAGTGAAGAGGTCTGCTGTCCACTTTAGTTTGGTGAGGATTTCCGAGTTGTTTTGGAGGGCAGAGTATACAGTATGTGGTGCGTGATGTAGTCGTGCTTAAGGGAAGGGTACATTGCTTGTACGTCGTAGGATGTCCATTCGTCAGTTGATTGAGCATGAATGTGTTGGAGTTGTTTGGTGAGGTGGATGTCGTTGGGACAGCTACATGGGTTATGGATCATTTTTTCCAGGAATGGCTACAGGAACTTGCATAACGGTAGATTGGGAGCATGTTTTCCAGATGAGATCAAGCAGATGGGGTTGTTAGGTTTGTGCGTTTTTACCTGGCCAAAGGCGAGTAGGGCTGCCAGCTGCGTATTGAAGAGGATGGAATATTGTTCTTCAGAAATATTTTTTTTCATGGACCATTTGCTTGAGCTTCTTTTTGATTTGAGCATTAAAAAGGCTGGTAGGGTCACGGGTGGCTTCAAGGTAAAATCCGGTCTTGTAACTGGGTGAGCATTTCGTGTTGGTAATGGTGGGAGTCCATGATGATGGTTTGATCGCCTTTATCGGCCTGGAGAATAATGATGTCAGTATTGTTTTTAAGGTCCTAGAGGGGTTGCTTTTGTTGCTTTTGTAGGTTGCCTTTTTCAGTAATTTTAACGTTTTATTTGGTTTTAGCATAACAGCACGAATATTAGGTGAGAAATATGACTTATTTGGTTGACCCTGTGACTATGAGAGTTTACTTTTAGCTTCTCTGATAAAGGCATCGCAAACATGTACAAGTTTTTGTATGTGCCGAAATATTAGTATGACAATATACCGTAACTATATTTAATAGTTTTGCTTCCTTAATGATCCATGACAAACTTGCCTAAAGCAGCCTAACTCTCTGTGGACGATAGCTGTGTGACTAGCATTAATACCAGTTACGGTATGTAAACGAAGGTCGCCATTTTTTTTATGTAAAAATTGTTTCTTAGATTTAAAAAAAAAATTTGATCCGTAACATTACTAAGTTTGAATGATTAAAAAATACATTTTGTATTGTTAAAAAAGACATTCAAACTCGACGCATAAAACGGACTAATATTTCAGAGCATTTCAAGGGTTAGCTCCATTTTCAGAGGTTACACAAAAACACAACAAACTCACAAAACCAAACATCCAGTCTACCAGGTCGCCATGTTGAAGGAAATGTGCAATGGAGTAAACAGCACGGTAATAGATTATGTGAAGGCAAACCAAGCAGTGCTTCATACAAATACAAACAACGTTTCGAAAATTATCAATTTTCGTCTTCAGGTTAGCAATAAAATTTAAATAAGGCAAAAGCCACTAAGTCAGCCTATATTAAAAGCATAAAACAGACATTTAAAACGGATAAAAACCACCAATTTCTCTCCTCAAAAGAGGCAGAAAAGGCAGCCGAAAAGCAACGACCCACCTGTTCCATTGGGATACCACATCGCAAGGTGTATGCAAATAGGGGTCACATGTTTCAAAGGTGCATAACCGAATGCATATAGGTTGACTTAGTGGCTTTCGCCATGCTTGAATTTTATTGCTAACCTGAAGACGAAAATTGATAATTTTCGAAACATTGTTTGTATTTTTATGTAGCACTGCTTGGTTTGCCTTCACATAATGTTGAAGGAAATGCACCAGCGAATTCCTTTCTTCCCAGAATTCACCGGTGAATATCCTTCAAGATGGCGACCTGGTAGACTGGATGTTGGGTTTGTGAGTTTGTTGTGTTTTTGCCTGTGTTACCTGTGTTTTTTTTTCGTTTTATACGTCGAGCTTGACTGTCTTTTTTAACAATACTAAGTTTCATGACAATTATTATTTACCTATTGTCAACTATTTATGTTTATTTACCTATTTTCAACTATTTACGTTCAATTTAAGCACCACATTTAAAATTTTACGTACGGTGTTGATTTTTGTTGCTTATTGTTGGAATGTTAGTGGCGATTAAGAGAACGGATTTTTTTTTTACCGAAAAGCGATGGTAGACTATTTTGGCCATGACCAGGCTAACTATCGTTTTATCACCATGGTAACCACAGAAAATCCTAGCCTTTTTTTGGGAAGCCACCTCATGTTTCACGTGATGAGCAATGGTTATGATACGTCGCAGCAGAAATTTATTAAATGGAAGTCTTTCGGACTTGCATTATGCAGTGACTAACAGAACAACTGTCGATTCGATTGGAAAAATACCATGGAGGAACAAATCTGACAGTTTTAACTGATAAAATAGCGTGTATTCGTTTTATCGTCTATGTTAAGATGCCGTGATTGGCTGGTAACTATTGTTTACTGGCCCTACACTGGTTAATTGTCACCAGGAAATTACGAAGACATATTCTCCAAGTGAAACTTACTACAAGCACTCCATTGTCTTCACAAAGACCTTCAGCAAACCTTCCAAAACTGAATTCCAACGAAATTGAAGTAAAGTGCTTCATGATTTCTAAAGAAATAGAAAATTTTCAATATGAATTGGCAAACATTTCTATTTTGGACACTTAGTCTAGCTTAGATAATAGTTTAATGGAAACAAAGAATGCTAAACTAGATGACACTTTGTTTTCGGTTTTGGTTGTCTTTTTTTTGTTGTGTGTTAAAATAGTAATTTATTTTGTAAATCATTGCAGAGAAGGACATAATGGGTTTGTGAGAACTTCTTAAGTGTTAACATAAGAAATAACTGGAAAACACCGTTACGATGACAGAAGAAAAAAAACTGATACATCTTCAGGTTGTTAGCGTCCTATTATTGGGTTAGACGTAACTAAAACTAGACTGTGGGCCAGTGAGTGAAAGACAACCCCCAATTGGGGGAAAGTGCTTCTTCACAAGCTTGGCCAATCGAAATGTGTCCTTTTCAAGATGGCAGCCATTTAATTTTTTTTTATTAGAAAGCTGTTTTCATTATCTTTATTTTATGCTCCGATGATTTTACCATCAATTTTCATAGTTTTCCATAAAAATCACAAAATATGAGAATGACATATGTTTTCATTGTATCCAACAGTTGTATACATACTGCATTCTCTAAACTGGTTTTTTCCACGGGTGTAAGGGCGCGTTTATGCAGCGACTTGCCTTTGCATTCTCGTAGCTAGAACTCAATCGTGATGGCAAAGGTGACATTGCCATGGCAACAATACTAAATGGATTAGCTAAACCCGACATGGTTTGAGTAAATACTTGCAGTCTTATAATCCGTGCCAATAATATAAAGAATTCCTCATGATGAAACAATTTTCCCAAACGCTTCTGAACTCACGTTATTTGCTGTTTTCGTTGCGAGGCAGCAGACATAAAACCGCCGCCATGTTGGAATTTGAGGTGATTTCTAGCTTCTAGCTGCGAGAATGCAAAAGCGAGTGGCTGCGTAAACGTGCCCTTACACTTAGTTCAAGATGATGCATTCACTTTGCATTCACTTTGAATTATCTGTTTTAGCTAGAGACACAGTAGCTGTGGCACGTGACCATGGGTTGGGACCCACTGGGTATTCTAGTATTATTTGACGACTTAATGTTATGTTTTTCTGCCAAAACATAACATCAGATCCTTGTTCCGAAGTTACAGATCTGGCTTGCCGATGTCCCTTATCTACATTGTACTGTCTACTAGAGGCTGTTCATATTGGAAACTGTTGTGGATATGGATATGGTCTGCTGCGAAAATCAAGTTCTCTCCCATAATTTCAAGGGCCAGCAGAAGTTCTCTGGACACTGCAAGAGCGGTGGTACTTAACAGAAACAATGTTCCTCTCTGCAGCAAGACGATTCCATGGAATCCATTCCTTAAAAAGAAAAGATAACCCTTCCCTTGTCTCATGCTGACGTCTACTCATTCGCTTTCCCGTGCAAGACTATGTTACATTTGATTGCCATATATCCAGAGGGAAACTTCGGAGGCAACTAGCTTCTAGACAGTTCGATTAGTCTTTCACTCTATACTCAGTGCCGACGATCGATTTGCACATCAGAATGGGTACTGACTTCCACCAAATTTTCCTCTGGCTTCGTCTTGACCAAGCATAGTTCACTGATTTTCGGGTTTTAACATGTTTGCCCTTACTCCACGTCACCAGCCCCAAATGTGTAAGGGCTCGTTTACACAACAACTGTTTTCTCGCTCACTAGCTTTTACTTGATCAATACTAAATCTGATCGTAATAACCATGGCAACGATGCAGACGCAAATCTTCTCCTAGTGCCTCGTGACACGGCATACGATGCTTGCAACATTTGAGCGTCGATTTATGACAACAAGAAAACCATTTTTACTGCAGTACAAGACGATGGACGGTTTTTTGTATGCCAGCATTCGACGGTTTGTCTTCGAATCGATAGCCACGAAATGGACGCCATGTTGTATTTTGAATGCTTGCTGCGAGAAACTATTTATTCTACCGACGTTTGATCATTGCTAGAAGCTGTACTTTGAGGGAAAATAGCAAATTTTGGAAAAAGCGTGAAATGACAAAAATCTTGTAGCAATGTTTAAAATTACAGTTGCACTTGGTTCTTTATCCGTGTTGTTATTTATAATACATACAATTTGTTATCTATTACCGCATTCATTCGGTAGCAACGGGAAACTAATCGTTAATAAATAATGGATAACTAGCAAATAGCATTCGGCAAGCGAGAATGACTTGTTGAGTAAACGCGCCCTAAGAGGCATCACCGAGCTAGGAATGCAAACAGCCAGTTATCATAGAACATTGCTGCTCTGCACACCAACATCTCCTGTCATCTCCAGTCGGGTTTTTCAACCACATCGGTCGCCACTGCCAACAGCCTGCTTGTGAGAGATCGTTTTACCAACCTGCAGACAGGCATGTCCACGGGGATGGCACGGGGTCAGTACAAACCACGAATGTACAATGTACAATGTGTCTTGCAATTCACATTAATTCTTGCAGTTGGCTGGGTCCTTCTTCGACCCACGAACCGAGTGATCCACCACTCAGAGGTAAATTTTCATATACGAGATTCGAAAATTTATCGGTTTTCTATTTTCCCCATTATGGAATAGAAAAATACTGAAGAGTAGGCCAAAGGAAAGCACCGAGGATGCTTAGCCACCAATCATAACGTTGGTAATTCGGTCGGGTACCTCAGAGATATTACATCACTGCTCGGCCTACTCCACTAGTCCAGTGGTTTGGCTAGCTTAGACAGCAATCCTGCAAAGCCACCAGGAGGGGCGAGGACCGTCTGCTACTGCTAGTCTTGCCACACAGGTCAAACAAACAGATCAACCAACTTTTAATGGTTTATCTGCAAAAGCTCCCGAGAAGGGTGAAGATTTATCACTCACCGCCAGCATTACCTTCATCGACCAGCTGAGCCCTTATGATACTCTCTGACCTATGCCACTCGTTGGCCTATGCCACCAGCTTACAATGACGTACCTGTAAAGGCCCCCTGAGAAGGATGAGGACCCACTGCACACTGTCAGCCTCGCCAATATCATTGGCTTGCTTTTACTGTATCCTGTACCCAGAACTCACAGCTTCCTTTCTTGTGCCACAACAAACCCAGTAGGCTGAAACACCGCTTCGTATAACCTGCCAGAACACAGGCTTCTTGATTCTTGACCAAGTAAGGGAATGTTGGGGCAACCAACTACCCAGGATGCACTTCACACCTTCGCAGGCGAGGACTACTACTTAGCATTCAGGTAGAGCCTACGTCAGTTCATTAAGTCTTCAGGCAAACTTCAACTACAGTCAGCCGCTGCTCACTACCTGCATTTGCTCCAATGGTCCAACAGCTAAACCAGCTTACAACAGTGTACTAGCAAAAACCCTACGGAGCGGACCCACTGCTGACCACCAGTATAGCCTCTGGCCCCAAAAGCTACACCTGCATGGAACTGCAATCTTCAAGCCAGAAGACGAAGATGACCTGCAGAATTAGCCTCCTGGTTCTCCAGGACTGCTCGCTGCAGGAAACACTTGAGCAATAGAGAACATTTAACAGTTGTGGGCTGACTTCGTCAGTAACATAACAGTTCTCGGCAATCGAGGCAGCAATCTTCCTGGAAGTCACTGCTGATGCTCAGCAAAATCTGACGTCTCCTTTATCCAGTTCGTCCTACAATCCCGAAAAATGAAATGGTCCAACGTCACCACCAGCTAAGTTCAGTGTACATGCAGTGGTTCAAAGATGACAAACCACCAGTAGTGCCATATTCCTACAAACCCGAGGTGAGGGGCCAGTAGTGCAACTTGCTCAGAACTGCACACCAGCAAAAGCATGTAAATGAGGACCCACTGCTCACCGCCTAGTCTTGCCACTTGCATACCAGACTGCCCAAAAGACGCTGTCCACATACTACACACCCAAACAGGGGTTGTATTTGGTTGAAGGACATGGGACAAGGTTGGGCAGATGCAACAGCTCGACTGGCTTAGAACATCGGGCCTGCAAAAGCCAGAAGGCGAGGACCAAGTGCTCACCACCTGTCTTGCCATAAACCAGCTTAAAACAGCTATCTTCCAAACCAGCACTATAATGTTCTAAACTACTTACCGATGTCGAATCTTTTGTACATCCCCGTATAGACAGCACTGTCCGAAGTTTCAATTCGAACGCCTTCTTTTACCTGTCAGGAAATATAGCTCAATGGAATGGTTGTAAGACATTTTACAGTTGTAGTGACACAAAACTGTTATATAAAAGCTCACATCGTAATGCAGGGCTTTAAAACACTCAACTAGGCAGCTTAAGGCACAGCAGAATTCACATTCAAAACATGCAGTTAAACACATGCATTACAAAAATAGAGACTGTACTTAACGATTTCTTTACAAAGCCTGTTCGCCATTTTATTTATGTATTATTGTAGCCCTGATTTCGACTTACAGCACCACTCCAGGGTTCAGTCCAAATTGCATGGTTTTGATGATTATTGCAGGACAGCAAGGAAATTTGTTCTGCAAGTTTTCCTATTTGTCCTTTCAAACATGAAGGGGCTACAACTTCCATCAACTTGCATGCAAAATAACTTATTCTATTCATGAAGACCTGTGTAACATGCAGTGTCGTTGTTTTTATTTAATGGAGTCAAACTTAAACCGGGTTAACTGCCCAGCTATAGACATTGAGATGGAGAATTAGGCTGGAAAAATCAAAGCAGAAAATCCAGGATCTTGTATCATGTAGTGTAATGAACTGTGTAACAACGTAAGAGTTGATTCATTCCAACAGGCTCCACGCTGTATAATAGACTTCGAAAGACTACGCACAAAACTAGACCGTATCGATTGGGACCAAGAAATGCCTCCTCCTCCCCCACCCACTCGACTCAGTGGAAGTAGCATGGATTTTTTTTAATATTGTTAATGAGAACGCCCTTCAATGCAGCGTGGAAGTTAGACATAACAAATTTCGAAGTTCAACGATAAATTCTTCCAAGGAAGCACAAAAACTCTTAAGAAAAAATTAAAACTTATTTAAAATTATTCGTGCAGACACTAATAGAATAAATTATACTGCTGGTAAAATGAAGTAAGTATGCAGCATGCATGAAAAACTATCTGTATTTGAACGAGAAAAATAATTTATAACAGAGGGATATAAATAACAGTGTGCGCACTTGGGTGTTCAACTGCCGCTTTTCGATTTTAGTCTTGTCACCCACACGAGGGGACATAAACTCAAGTTGCGCACACAGCCTTCACATCTAAATTGCAGAAAATATTTCTTTGCTGTTCGTGTAGTTCCTGTCTGGAATTCGCTCAGTGAAGAAACTGTTGCGGCGAACTCGGTTGCCTCTTTCAAAAGACATATAAGTAAGACTGACCTAAACAGGTTCTTGTTTAGAAATTACTGAGTTTTTAAAAAATTAAATTGGGAGTGGTATTAGTGGCTTCAGCCCTTCCACCTACCCGACCACCACTAGTAGAGTGGTCAAATATATTATTATTATTATTATTATATCAATAGGCACTTTTCGCTTCAACCACCAAAAAAAAAACCTGATTAGAACTATTCCACCACTGTGGATAAATGATAAATATGTTACTGATCCAAAGGAAAGAGCAGCAGTTCTAAACTTAGAATTTTTCAAGTTGATCATAATTGGCATAATTGATAATCATATTTGTCCTCCTATGAAATGCCCTGGTGAGTTAAACAAACCCATCTGTAGTTCTGTAAAGTTCAATTCCTTGGCGATTTTATACAACTTTAATGCGGCCTAAACCAGGGCGTCGGACGAAAGTCTAACTGGAAAATCGTCTAATGGGACAATTTTCTAATATCTGCCTAAATAAAAATCTGGAAAATCGTACAAACGGAATATAGTATAATGGAAAATCATCTAAACGGAATATCGTATAATGGATAAACGTCTAACTGGACAATAATATACCTGCGGTTTCTGAAGTTATATGTATAGCTGCAGCGAGCACGGCAGCACGAGCGAAGCAGGGACATTAAACGATTTTCCATGATACGAGTTTCGTGTTAGACTATTTTCCATTATACAAATTTCGTGTCATGCAGTCGGCCCTGTAGGCTCTCGGCTTATTTTCAGAAACAAATCGCAAACCAATTACTACCCTATTAAAAAGAATTTAAGACGGGTAAATTGCCGTCGATTTGGTCAACCGCCAATGCAGCACCAAATATTAAGAAGAGAAATCTGGCATACCCAGAAAACTACAAACCAATATCCCTAATGTTGGTCCGTGTAAAATTATGATTGGCCATATGAACAACTATAAAATAGTAAAAAGTGACCAATTTGGGTTCATGCCAGGCCGATCGACGGTCCATCAACTCTAAATTGCACTAGATAAATCCATGGAAATTGAGATTACAACTGATATTATACTTTTTGATTTTAAGAAGGTATTTGAATCTGTTATTCATAGCAAGTTGCTTTTAAACTGCATTTTCATGGATACTAAGGCAATTTGTTGGACTGGGTAAAGGCCTTTGTTTGCGGGACGACACAGCATGTAGTCGTTGGTCACGATAAATCTGATGCGAAACGCATCATTTGTGCTGTCCCACAGGGATTGGTATTGGATCCCATTCTGTTTGTTCTTTATTTGATATATAGCTACTAACCTGGAAAAATTTGCGGACGGTTTGAAGGTGCATTCATCTTGTATCTCCAACTCTGACTGTGACCTGTTGCAGGATGAAGTAACCAATGTGTTGATGGGGTCTGAGAGTTGGCAGCTACCAATGTCACGAGCAAAATGTATGAGATTCTCTATTGGGAAAGAACCTATCCCCTTTAAATACAACATTTGTGGTAGCGGAACTAAACCTGTGGCGTCTATAAAAGGCGTTGGGATATTTTTCCAGTCTGACCTAAAAATCCCATTGCAACTACATAACTATGAGCGCAAATCAACAATCTTTATTCGTAAGACGATGTTTTAATTCGGGAAATCTTTCGACCTATTTCTGAGCATCAAAGATATACGTGCGTCCTGAGCTTGAGAATGTTAGCAGTTTTGGTCACCTGCCTGTTAAAGGACATTGATTAGATCGAATCCGTCAGTGGAGCTATACATAGACTGTGCCGGGGCTACAAAAGTTAAACTATGGGCAACGACTTAAACTCCTAAAGTTGGGTTTATTGGAACTGTGCAGATTGAACGCTGATCTTGTCCTAACGTACTAAATTTTACATAATATGTTACCTCTCGATATTTCTTTTTTCGACTTGAGAAGTAAGCCCATTAGAGACCATTCTTTTAAATTGATGATTTCCCGGTACGAGAAAAACTGTAGGAAATTTTTCTTTAGGAATAGGGTTGTTCCTGCATGGAATTCGTTTAGTGAAGAGGCAGTATCAGCCTTATCTGAACAAATTTTAGAAAGCTATTAAATAAACTTTCAAAGCCTTTGTTTTAAGATCCGAATTCTGTGGGAATGGTTGTTAGTGGTCCTAGGATCCTTTCCTTACCCCTTTGCCTTATATTTTGGCAATCACGTCTTTTATTATTATTATTACAGGAACGTTTATGTGTGTTCCTTTACTGTTTTGACTTCGAATCAGTTAAACCTTACCTTAAATATCAAACGAGTTCGTTTCTGTTTTCTAATTCGTAATTCGTACTTTGACATACCAAGTTGGTCTGCTGTATTCCTTGCAAACGCTCTGAGTTTCTGTTGTAAGTTTGTTGTCTGCAGCTCTCTTTCAGCTGTTTTAACCTTTATTGATATTATTAGAGGCGGTCATGCCTAATGGGTAACGGACATTTTAGCTTTAACACGGTAGGATGACGTTGTAATAAGGATGATGCTTCCTTTTCATGTTTCCTCAAAATGCGGGTGAAGTATCTCTTTCAAATGAGCTAAGGACCAGCTTTCTAGGCCAAATGGTTTAGCCTATAGAGAGCCGTGCATAAAGTGTCCAGAGAACAAGTCCAAGCCAAATATGAAAATCACGATCTCAGCTCCGTCCAGATCTCTGATGTGACAAAACCGAAATTAATAAAATCACCAAGTAAAACAAAGCTTATATACTAAATTTGAGTGGAAAATTTTGAAAGGCAGCAGAGTAATAAGCGGAGTAATCGAAATTGCGGCTTTAACTTTAGAGACCGAAGTCTTATCTTAAGGCTACCGCCTTTTCTAATACAATTAGTGATTTCAGTGGTACTACACAAAGCTACAAGGGCATGGTGCATACTAAATGTATAGATAAGGTGTAAGTGCTAGGTATACTTGTGGGCCACAGTATATCTAGCACTTACACCATAACCTTTTTTATAAAACAAAAAATGTGGCATATGACGCCACAAGTTCTGGCGTAATATGACATAGTATTTGTTTTCTAAAAGGTATTATGTATTGCTGCATTCTTTTCACATAAACTGGAAGGTTATTGTTAATAATTAAAGATCAGGTCAGCAAATTGAGTTCAGCGAGTGACAAGGTGTTGTTGCCTAAAATTACCCTCAGCCACTATTAACTTACCTCTCTACATTGGAGGGCAGCATTTCGTAGTTCACATGCAGCAAGCACACTCATATTCCAATCTACTATGGTAGTCGCACGCCAAACGTCTTCAAGATTCAGTTGTATGAAATTCATATTACGTTCAAGGAAACCATGCATAGGATTAAAGCATTCTTCGGCTTTCGAATTTGAGGACTTATTTTTCAAAAGCTTTGCAAATTCTGACGAGTATGGCTCGTTGAGGAGAAACGATAACTTGCTGCCCAGAAGGGTTTCCTTTCCTTTCACATCCAGGTACACTTGTTCACTTAGGTAGTGAAGTACTCTGTCACTCAGCTGATACACGCACAATGTGCTGCAAAGTAAGAGGGTGAATAACCACAACATTCTTTTTAACAATGCCTCATTTCTATTAACAATGACAGAAAGTCCTGGGAAATTGACGCTTTTCTTGGCATGCTTCATCCGCTCCTTCACCATGTACCTTATTCTTCGTTCCATAGCCAGTTGAGCCTGACCAAAGCCGGCTCCGGAACCGATAAAGTTAGTTTCATTGTACAGAAAACGACAGGAGAGTACCAGTGATCCTTGCTGTGCTTTGTGCTGAACGGAGTCTATTGTCGAACTGCTTGGAAATGTATAACAAGGCGTGTGTGGTAAAATATCCATTCCGGATTCACGATCCAAAAAATTGCCCATCAGAAAAGCATTCTTTGAATCGATGTTATGAAAACTACGAGAAAGGATTAACGATCCTCGTCGATTTGAATGTTGATTCGCCATTGCCTCTCTTTGAAAGATTATCAGTGCAAACACGATGTAACTGCTGTGTTGTTTGTGGTACGAATATCTGAAAAGGACGTTAAATGCTTTTCCTTACAAGTCGTTTTCACAATTCACCGTTAGTTTTAACAACCACTTTGGAATTATCACAATTAGAAATAATTATATTTTAATGTTAATGACTAATAAAAAGATGGTCGTCATAACTTTGTGCGAGTTGCAATTAACTTGTCCACGCAATGTATAAAGTACAATCAATAGACTGGGTGCATGGGGGCGCTGTCTAGTGTAGGTAATTAAATATTGCTTAGAATGTTACATCGTAGACATCTTTACTCTAAGTTCCAAGGACTGTGATAGCAGCCCTTGCATAAGTCATTGCGTGTTAAACGATCAATCTTTGAAACCCTACATTTCCTCTAAAATTGAAATATACCAACTAAATTCGGTATCTGGGATCGTGTCATAACTATTGCACTGCATTAAAAATTTGAATGACAACAGTCGAACTGTTTGGCCCACTGAAAGGCCATTTAAAAAAAAAATTTGTTGTTGTTGGGGCTCTTAACCTTACCTGGAGAATGTGTGGAGAATGCACCAATGAACCGATTTTCAACTTTTATAACTTAAAACGTAGGTATGGACAAAGCCCAGGCCCTTATGAAAGCTATTTTAATGTGATTAAAATAATATTCTTGTTGTAGTTATTCTTGTTGGGGAAATTTTGTGTTCACCTAGAGATCGAACCAAAGAGACGATTTTCAAGCTTTGTAGACTAAAACATAAACATGAAAAAGTCCACGGCGTTTTGAACGTTATGTTTATGTGACTAAAATATTCTTGTTGTTCCTTAAACCGATTTTAAAGATTTGGCCTTAAAATGTAAATATAACAAGGACAAGGGCCTTTTGAACGGTATTTTAATGTGACTACACTATTCTTGTGGT
>JAHWFP010247880.1:0-13096 GCA_023313725.1 Lithobius niger
GAGTCGGAAGGTGGAGCGGTCCCGTGGAATCACGGGAAGGGAGCCACGATGTCTTTGGTACCAACGAAGGGATTTTTCCATGGGGCGTAGATCGAACGAAGGGAGTGGTCTGCCAGGGACGACCGAAGGGCGTAAGCCAAATTTGAAGGTGGGGCGGTCCCGGGAAATCACGGGAAGGGAGCCACGATGTTTTCAGTTCCAATGAAGGGAAAGCGGCCAGACTGGGAACGACCGGGAGGTCATAAGCCGAGTCGGACGGTGGATCGGTCCCGGGAATGCACGGGAAGGGAGCCACGATGACGTCAACGGCGGAGAATTCCTTGCGAAGGGAAACTTTGACAGGTATAGCACTTTACAGCATAAAGAAAGTTAAATTGCTTAACTGGAAAATTTTGGACAGTTAGGATTTAACTAAAGTTAGGACCTACTAACTGGCGATTTCCACTTAACTTGCGTTGGCGCAACAAACACACAGATAACTGCAGGTTAACTTGCTGTTTAACCGACCGTTAAAGTTAACTGGCGTTGGTGCAACCGGCCCTTAGAGCGCCTGCATGTCATCTATATCATTCAAAACATAAGATTTGTTTGTTTGTACATTTGTACGTGTTCTCCTCCAGAAGTAATCCTCTACGAATGTGAGAGATGAATGAATGAGAGAGACCAAAGCAAGACACACATTGAAAAACTTTACTTTACGTGGAAATGGCTCGCTTTGCTCGCTCAATCCACGCACCACCATTCTTCAGAGACACGAATGTTTGGCACCCTTTTAAAACCAGGTTTCCATGCATCAATTCAGTTGACAAAACCAATTTTAATATCTATATGTGTTACGTTGTAAAATACTTTGTCTGTTTAGGTTATTTTTTGCGTGCATCCTTCTCCAGATCATCTCAGTGCCTAACTAAAAGCTTCAAGTCGATCGATGCTTCATGTAATTTCTTTGTACTGATTATTGTACTGATTTCGATGTACTGATTATTTCGTCGCAAACTAATTGCAAATGTTGCTCACAGTTCGTTCATCACATTCCTCAGGACATCTACATTTCCCTACATCATTCCAAACATACGACTTGTTTGTTTGCACGTTTCTACGTCTTCTCTTCCAGAAGTAATCCCCTACGAAGGTGAGAGATGAAAGATTGATAGAGCAAAGCGAAACACACATTGAAAAGGTTTAGTTTACGTGGAAATTGCTCTCTTTGCTCGTTCAATCCATGCACCTCCGTGCTTCAGAAACACGAATGTTTGACACCGTTTTAAAACCAAATCTATTGTTTTGATTTTTTCATGCATCAAGTCAGTTAATACAAAACCAATTTAAGATGTATATGTGGTGTGTTGCAAACTACGTCGTACAATTAGGTCATTTTTTTCCGTGCACCCTTCTCCAGATCATTTCGCTTCGCTCGAAGAAGTTTTCATGAACAAAATATGACGTCATGAACAAACATCAAGAGGGTTTAAAAAACAAAACTTTGACGTTACTTTTTCAGTTTTTTTCGCGTATTTGAGGGTCATAATATGAAGTTACAGTGATGAAAATAGGCCTATACTGAGCGCAATTTAATTATCTTTCGTTTGGTCCTACTCCCATCTTTGTAGGTTCCAGAGGAGTAGAGGTACAAGGACACAAACAAACACACACGCACTTCATACATCCTTAATGATATAGATGAATCAAGCAGAAATTAAGTTTTGATTCGCGTTGCTATGGTCAGATCGCAGCTAAACTGGTCGCGCAGCTGCCAAGATGGTAAGCACAACCAACTAGAGGTGGGCACGGGTCGGGTAAACCGCGCTTCGATGCGGTTCGGATCAGTTCCGGGTCGAATCGCATCCCAAAAAATAATTACTGCGGTCTGAGGGCAGCTACGGTTCTAAAAAATAAAATTGCGTGCGGTTTCGGGTGAACTGCAGCTAAAATAAATAACCGTTGATAACCGCGTGTCATAGAAAATACGAAACTATCATGGATATTATTTGCTTTTTT
Source organism: Lithobius niger (assembly GCA_023313725.1). Taxonomy (NCBI): domain Eukaryota; kingdom Metazoa; phylum Arthropoda; class Chilopoda; order Lithobiomorpha; family Lithobiidae; genus Lithobius; species Lithobius niger. Next base: position 1,999 of record JAHWFP010247880.1, read on the forward strand.
CCCCGATTCACCTTCACCACAGGAGAACGCAAGGCCAAATGAGACAGAAACTGCAAGACCAAAAAAAGAATCTTCATTGCGCCGTCAATAGCAAATCAAACCTTGGATTAATGATCAAAACGTAGAAACAGCAAATGCGCGCCTGAGGAGGCGGAAGGGTCACACGCTGTCAAGGTTTTTTTTTTTAAACTTTTTTTAACTAACTAAAAAAAAATACTTTGAAGAACAAAAATAATAATAATCAACTAAACAATGAATGGCGTTTGTTGAATTATAATAATGTCTTCGTGTGGCTTTCTTTTGTTTCTAACATTTTTTTTTCGTAATCAATGTCTTTATTAGCGGTATCAAGACACGCTAGTGTGTAGCCCGCCAAGATAAAACGATAACATCCAGATAATATATATATTTGAGCATGGCGACCACCAGACACGTTGTGTCTTTACAGCAAAGGCAGTTTGGTTGTTTTCAGCCATCTGAGGATAAATAACAATGCGACAGAAAAGGCTGAAACTTGTTAGATCGGGAGACTTTGGTCGCCTGACAACTTAAAAGTCACTATTAATGACACAGCTTACCATTTTCTTGTTGAAAAAAACGACGTGAATAATTTGCCTAATTACTTACTATGTACTACCGCTTGTTTTTGTATCACGTAAATAAATTCTTCCATGCGGTGAATAAAGCTGGTTCTTAGCTCATTTTACAGGTATTGATCTGTAGATGTGTAATGTTCTTTTCCGGTGACCATTTGACCAGAGAGAACATTATTATCAGGATAGCTAGTTGTATTCAATCAGTACTCTAAACCCATAAATAACACTGGAATAATATTAGACATAAAAGATAAGCACCATATCGTCTAAACTGGGTCTTTAATCGACACTCTCTTTGTATATAATATTGACCGCACTGGTCTATTTAATTAACATGAGAGATTAAGTAACGATCGATGTGATTACAAATAATCGATGTGAGGCGTAGCGATTGGCATTACGATAACCACCTATGGTTGGAATAATTATCCTAATTGTTAGATTATATTAACCGGCCTTGGATTAATTAAAGTGCACTGATACTAAACATGATTATTGTACTAATAATACTTGTAGCCGAAGCTATGCAATGAGTACTTATCTCTATATGAACTTGACTGTGGCTAACGAGCGGTGGATTAGCCTAGCGACGGACTCGGCTTCCGTACTCGGACGGCTCTAACTCCCGTGTCCGTACTCTGGATCGGCCCTCAGGAATGTTGACCGGCGTGCACGATTTTAACAATATTGAGGCACTGAAACTGCCCGAATGAATGTTACATTCCCGGATCGCGTTTTATATGCGATTGTTATCGTGGTCACATCAATCACCGTTTAAGCTGATTGAATGGATTTACGGAGAATTTTAAAGACTTGACAGTTCGAGTCCTTCTCTTAAGTAGGGAGCCGCTGTGCCTGTCAATCACCGTATTGTTCAGTTCTGGAGTACATTAGTGAATTCTCAGTATCACTCCATTAAGTGTCTCTATCTTAATTGAACTGTCATGATCGCATCCGTTTAAATAATGATTGATTGTTATTGTTGGAACTGATCGATCATTAGCGATGATCTTATCTTAATTGAATTCTCTTCGTAAAAGCGATTAAGAATTCTCCGAATCAATTACCGAATTAATTAGATGTATTGTTTCTGTAATAAAGTCCAATTAGGCTTAATTAAAACCCTTACAGATGTGCCCTTTTCATATGGGCCTTTCTGTTTGGTCAATCGGTTCAGGGGTTAGGGAGCTCCAAACGACCAAATTGATTGTTTTACATTGTTTTAAACATTGTTATTATGCAACAATGACTAACTGAATATTAAAGTAATCCGTGCGTTTGCAGTACTAATAAGAAATGCTAAACATATGAAAAAGGTGACTGCCACCATTAAAATCTAACGAAAGCCAAAAAAACCAAAAACAAATGGGTGTTTCCATCTCATAATTACTAATAAAAAAATGGATTTCAGCAATTTGGACCAAAAATATCTGATATCTACCCCAAAACAAAACTTGTTAAGGATTCCCGCCAAGCTTTTCGGCCGTGTGAAGTCGTGATATCAAACGCCAAGCTCTTTCGCCAAGCGCCCACCGACTACGACTTCAAACATTAAATGAAATAATTGATAATTGCGCAGTAAGCAATTTTCATGTATTTCATTTAACCTTCGAACTATTACTCGATGGGATTAGCTTGGCGAAAGAGCTTGGCGTTAGCAAGAATATATAGGGTTGGGAAGGCGTTAGACATCACGACTGCACACGGCCGAAAAGCTTGGCGGGAATCCTTAACAAGTATTGTTTTAGGGTATATTTCTTAGTTAGCGGTTAACCGCGGATAAACCGCGTTCGGGTCGGGTTTTATTATAAGAACACATTTGCGATTTCGGGGCGGTTCGGTTGTCAGTTCAGACGTTGCGGTGCCTTGCGGATCGGTCCCAGTTTCTGTAAAAATGTGGGCACTTTGGGTTCCAGAAAATTGGACCCCACGTCCATCTCTAAGCAAACCCACCGCGAGAACAAGCTTCACTCGCTATAGTATGCTGCGATGACGTCATGCCACCTCCAAATTCCTCACAGTACAGATATGACGACAGTGGTGCAATCTGGCGGCTGCATTGCGAAACTTGTTGCAAAAAAAGAAGTTTTTAAAACCGGAAAATGTAACAAAAAATGAAAGTTGTGCAAAAAATAGTTTTGCAAAAATAAAGTTTCACAAAAAAATTATAGTTTACAAAAAATAAAATTTACAAACAATAAAAATTTCACAAATTATAGTTAAATAATTTTTTGAAACTATAATTTTTTGCGAGACTAATTTTTTGCAAAACCTTATTTTTTTGCAAAACTTTAATTTTTTTATAAAACTTTAATTTTTTGTAAAGTTTTCGAATTTTAAAAACCTTTTTTTAAACCAGTTTCGCAATGTAGTCGCCAGATTGCACCACTGTCGCCGCATCTGTACTTGGAGGAATTTGGAGGTGGCATGACGTCATCGTAGCATACTATGGCGAGTGAAGCCTGTTTTCGCGGTTGGTTGTACTTAGAGATGGGCGCGGCTCCAATTTTTGGGAACCAAAATTAGTTTACATGGAAATCGCTCGCCTTGCTCGTTCAATCCACGCACCTCCGTGCTTCAGAAACACGAATGTTTGACACCGTTTTACAACCAAATATATTGTTTTGAATTTTTCATGCATCAAGTCAGTTAATACAAAACCAATTTTAAGATGTATATGTGGTGTGTTGCAAACTACGTCGTCCATTTAGGTAATTTTTTCCGTGCATCCTTCTCCAGATCATTTCGCTTCGCTCGAGGAGGTTTTCATGAACAAACTATGACGTCGTGAACAAACATCAAGAGGGTTTAAAAACAAAACTTTGACGTTACTTTTTCAGGGTTTTCGCGTATTTGAGGGTCATATATCAAATTACAGCGACGAAAATAGCCTATACTGAGTGGAATTTAATTATCTTTCGTTTGGTCCTACTCCCATCTTTGTAGGTTCCTGAGAAGTAGAGGTACAAGGACACAAACAAACACACACGCACTTCATACGTCCTTAGTTGTTTTCTATAGGCTCCTGATGATATAGATGAATCAATCAGAAATTAAGTTTTGGTTCGCGTTGCAATGGTCAGAGCGCAGCTAAACCGGTCGCGCAGCCGCTAAGCCAACTAGAGGTGGGCGCGGGTCGGGTAAACCGCGGTTCGATGGGGTTCGGGTCAGTTTCGGTCGGATCGCTTCCCAAAAAAAATAAATACTGCGGTATGAGGGCAGCTACGGTTCTAAAAAATAAAATTACGTGCGGTTTCAGGTACACTGCGGGTGAACCGCAGCTAAAATAAATAACCGTTGATAACCGCGTGTCATAGAAAATGCGAAACTATCATGGATATTATTTGCTTTTTTCCCTGATTCACCTTCACCACTAGCTGAATGCAAGGCCAATTGAGGCAGAAACTGCAAGACCAGAAACAGAAGTTTCACTGCGTCGTCAATAGCAAATCAAACCTTGGATTCATTAATGATCAAACCGTAGAAACAGCAAATGCGCGCTTGTGGGAGAGGAAGGGACACACGCTGTCAAGGTCTTTTTTTTTTTTTTAACTTTTATTAACTGACTAAAAAAAATACTTTGAAGAACAAAAATAATAATAACCAACTAAAGAATGAATGGCATTTGTTGAATTATATATAACAATGCCTTCCTGTGGCTTTCTTTTGTTTCTAACATTTTTTTTTCGTAATCAATGTCTTTATTAGCAGTATCAAGACACACGCCTAGTGTGTCGCTCGCCAAGGTAAAACGATAACATCCAGATGACTCACTGTAATCATATTGTAAAAAAAGCTAGGCAACGAGCAGCTGCCATCCATAATTCGTTTCGCTCTGGAGATCGCTCCACTCTCCTTTGGGCATTTAAGGTCTGTGTACGCCCTATTCTTGAATTTGCATCTCCTATTTGGTCACCCTATTTGGTGCGGAATATAAATTGGATCGAATCAGTCCAACGTAGTTTTACTAAGGCCATCCCACGTTTAAAGTCTTTGGATTATGCTGCCCGTCTCACCCGTTTGGGTCTTGACTCTCTTGAGCTTAGGCGATTGAAAGCTGATCTCTGCCTGACGTATGGCATCTTGCACGGGCAAGTTTGGGGTGATTTTTCAAATCTTTTCAATTTATGCCATTCCGAACGCACTAGGGGTCACCCATATAAGCTTACTGTCCATAAGTCTAACCTGAATTGCCGTGCCCAGTTTTTCTCTCACTGGGTTTTGAATTGTTGGAATGTGCTTCTGTCTGCTATTGTCTCTGCAGTTTCGTTGGCATCCTTCCGTCGAATGTTGTAAGAGTTTTATCTTAATAAATATCTTCGTAGATTTCAATTCTAATTGTTCTTTTGTGGGGTCAAAACAGCAAAATATGTGCTGCTTTCTCGGGGTATTGCATTTTGTACAAGTGCATTTGTTGTGTCGTTGTGTGTTTTTTAATTTTTGGTTGGAAATACATTTTACTACTTACTTACTATAATATATATATATATATATATATATATTTTAGCATGGCGACCACTAGACACGTTGTGTCTTTACAGCAAAGGTCTGGGGATAAATAACAATGCGACAGAAAAGGCTGAAACTTGTTGGATCGGGTGACTTTGGCCGCAAGATAAAAGTCACCATTAATGACACAGCTTACCGTTTTCTTGTTGAAAAAACGACGTGAATAATGTTGATATTTGCCTAATCAAGACACACGCTAGTATGTCGCCCGCCAAGATAAAACGATAACATCCAGATAATATGTATATATGAGCAGGGCCGGATTTATAAATAGGCCCGAGAGGCTCGGGCCTATAGCGGCACTTTTTTAGGGGCGGCATGACGGTTTAAAAACAATTGTACGTGAGAAAAGCTCGTGCGAATTTTTCCTGCGTTCCACCTTTCATGACAAATTTATAACAAAACGCTGGCGCCATCCATTGTTAGACTTAAGCTGACCGCATATCAGTCTAAAAACGTATACCGCATCCTGTCAAGAGATGACGCTATAAATAAGCTGTTGCTATCTTGTGCAATTCGTATCAGTAATACCATACAGTACCAAGTACACCTATTTTGAGGTTGTCAGCGACTCGTTTTCCCAATGTCTACGAATAGTTCAGGAAACAACAATTCCACATTATTTCTCCATCAACTCAATGTCGTATCAGTACTGATTGAGTGCAGTATCAATGCTACACGTTAAAAGGGCCCATGACTTTTTCTTTAAAACGTAGTTACGTTATTTGCCAACTTTTCATAGTATGGTCACTTTGTGTTGATTGTTGATTGTCATACGTCGAACAAATCGAAGTAAAATGAGTAGCCATGACCAAATGAAACTAAGCGGCGCTCAGAACTAAAAAACAGGGGAAATCAAGGAAAGAAAGGGATATGGCCCTAGTAAGCAAAAAAATTCTTAATTTAGGTTCAAAGGCCAACAGACATAGATTACTTTTTATTACTTTGCTTAGTAACATGAATTATTTTTGCCCTACTAAATCACAAAAGAACATGCAATTGATTAAGCTTGCTGGATTGGGGGGGGGGGGGGGGGGGTAAATTGAACATTCCGTATACTGAATAGCGGTATTATGGTTGGGCCTACAGGCGGCAAGCTCTTAAATCCGGCCCTGTATATGAGCATGGCGACCACTAGACACGTTGTGTCTTTACAGCAAAGGTAATTTGGCTGTTTTCAGCCATCTGAAGATAAATAACTATGTGACAGAAAAGCCTGAAACTTGTTTAATCGGGAGACTTTGGTAGCCTGACAACATAAAAGTCACTATTAAGGACAGAGCTTACGTTATTCAGGGATGTGAATAACGTTGAAATTTACCTAATTACTACTAACTACTGGCAGGAGCCTATAGAAAACAACTAGGAGCATGTCTTGGTAACTTCCACTACAGTGTTAAGTCAGGAGCGGCTACAGTGGTGTACAAATTTGTTACCAGAGGTCGCCACCTGCACGAGATGATTAGAGGTGTGCTTCACGTTCTCAAGTCTAATTTTCGGTCCTTTGTTTTTAAACAATAAGCGTTTAACATGGAAACAATACCAAAGTAGTAATAAAAAAACTAAACAGACAATCAGTTGTTTGTAAGTTGCTCTAACCAACATTAAAATAGAGCGAAGCTATATGGAGGAGGGCTTCTTAGTGCGGATTTCACTCGTTCGCTGGTTCTGCTTTGTGAGGAGAAGGGCAAGCCTTACTCCCTTATGCAAATATATCTGCATGCTGAGGCTATTGTAGGAAAGGGGGAAATTAGTGCAGTTGGTGCGCTGAAGCAAGGGTTTGCATTCGAGGTAGAGCTGGCGTCTCCGGCGGCCACGAAAAAACTGTTTGCTGCAAAATTAACTATTAATGGATGTCCAGTGGAAATTCACGACCTTCATGACCAGCCAGTGGCGGCCAGAATTCATTGGCTACCCCACAGTACTACTCCTGCGGACCTTGCGGCGGCGATGTCGAGTTTTGGTACCCTAGAATCCCATGTCTTCGAGCGGCTCACTATAAGAGGAGAAGAGGTGTGCGACACAGGCGTGCGGCTTGTCACATTTCGTTTAAAACCATTCAAGACTATTGAACATGTTCCAGACGTCTGTGCTGTGAAGGGCATGCCAGCTTTAATAGTTGTTGCGGAACGTGCACCGGGATGTCTGAGGTACTCGTTGCGTGGACATTTTCGAGCCGTCTGCGAGAGCGTCCGTTGTGCGACCTGCGCCCGATACTTTGATCCACGCGATCCTTGTGAGCACCTCCAGCTGCACAATTGGAAGTTGCGCAGGATGTTGTGCCTTGTCCTGGTGTGCGCCGCTTGGTTAGGGATCAGCAGCATCGACAAGAGTCAAGAGTCGACAAGAGTCTCTGGTCAGCAAGAGTGTTGTACGTTTAGTAGAGAGTGGATTGGCCCCGCCTGCTGTGGAAGTTAGTGTAGTGCCCAAACCGGGGCCGAGTGCCTTGCATGCTGGTGCCCCGCTGAGCGTCAATCAGATTACCAATAAGCCTGAAATCCTGGCTATGTGTGCGGTTGTGGACGATTGTAGCAAAACGCAAAAAAGCAAGGGAGAGGAAGATAAGATCAGTGCCCCACCAGCAAGAAAGAAAATGAGTAGTAGTAAGTTTAGCAAAGAACAAAAAGCTGTAACTTGTGAACAGAGTCTGCTAAGTAGTGATGATGGTTTAGTGTGTATACCCACGGTTGGCGCTAATGTAACTAGAAACCGTGAGTAGTGGTGACGTATCAGTACGAATGGAAAGTTTGAGTCAGGAGAATGAAGAAGTAGCAGTAGAAGTGGATCTGCAGTACAATCAATAAAAAGAGCACGACTATTGCACTGATGTGCGTAGAGAGAGTGTGGGTGTACATTGTGTAGGAAAAGAAAGTTGTGTTGACACTGCAAGCAGTGTTGGTAGTGTTGGTAGTATTGGCAGTCCTATGTCTGGCACTGTGCCAAGCAGTGCAGGAATGGGGGACGGTTGCGGAGTGGGGTAGAGGTGGAGTTGGGTTAGGTTAGATCCGTAGTTGAGCTCTCGTAGTTAGAGCTCTTGTAGTTGCCTTCTTGTCGCGGGCGTATGCAATAGCCTCCTGGAATGTCAGGGGTGTCAAAAGCAAATTTTCGGATGTTGAAGCATTACTTGGGCATGTAGAAGTGCTAGGTGTTCAAGAAACGCATCTTAGAAATTTTGAGGGGGCTGCGGCTTTTAGGTCGGACTTTGTCAATGATGGGGGGAATGTAGGTTTCTTCATAAAATGGTCGGTACCTTATGTTTCTTGCCCAATTTCTGTTAGTTTCGTGGGAATAGATGCTTGTGCAGTAAAAATTTGTATGCTAGGGTGTTGGGTCACTGTTGTAGTGGTCCATGTGACAGCCTCGCGGACTATGCGAGAGTGGGAAGTGTGGTTTGCCCAGTTCAGTAGCCATGTAATTGTGTGTGGTGATTTCAACGCGCACCACCATGACTGGGGGTCGGTCCGCATAGACACCAGGGGTCGTAATTTGGCAGCCGCTATTGACCGTATGAGTCTAGTTATATTTCAGGATGGAACACCGACATTCTCTCGGTGGCAAATGGGCGCAGTCCAAGAGTCAGTACTCGATTTTTTTGTATGCTCTCCTGGTCTGCAAAGGTATTTTTCCTTTTCTGTGTCGGATGACCAGAGGGGCAGTGACCACTTTCCTGGATCCTCTGGGTCGTGCTGTGCCATCAGGCCAATATAGTAGAGGACACCCGCGGGCCGCCAATGGTGTCTTGAGTGAGTGAGTGGGTGGATAGTATTGTTGTCAGAGGGGCCCGGCCGCGTAGGAAAATGTCTCTTTTGTCTAGAACTCAGCCGGCCTGGTGGACTAGGCTCTGCTCCTGTGCAGTCCGTGACAGACGGCGGGCTTATCGACAGTGGAAACGGCATCCATGTGACTACACTTGGCTTATGTATCAGGGGATAGCAGGGGAGTCTACGTACTTGATTCGTAGGGAGCGTGACCTGTACCCAGACAGAGTGTGTGGAAGTGTTAGCTCTGCTGGGTCTCTTACTAGAGCCTGGCAGGTTCTCAATCAGACCAACTCCAGGACCACACAGCGGTGGGTGTATGATCCCAGTGACAGACTTCATGGTGTTTTGAGGGGTGAGGCCATGGCTGACGCATTCTGCATGAGGTTTGCAAGCGTTTATGCTTTGCCAGTTGGTTCCGCTCCTCCTCAACCATTACGTGGTAATGTTGACACCACGGCGGAGGAATTGCCTTGGGATGTGTCAGAATTCTCAACTGCACTGGCAAGATGCAAAGACGGCAGTGCTCTGGGCCATATATCACAATTGCACTCAAGAGTGAATTGTTTGTGATGTACGATTCAAATCAAGTTTTGATTTACGAATGCAACAATGTATGAATTATGCCAGAATTATGCCAGAATTATGCATTTGTTGGGTCATGTGACCAGTATTAATTTTTGCATTACAACTTCCCCAAATATATTCTTGCATAATTAGGTTTGAAGCCTCTGTGTATGTATAATAGTTTTCCTATTTATTCATTAAGGTTCAGTTTATTCCTATGTTTTAAATAGTTTGTTAAAAGGGGGCATTATTTTTTTTTTTGCACTTCCTGTTTTGGTAGTTTCATCTTTTGAGTGTTGTGGATTATTCCAATGATGGCTGCCCCTATGTGGTGGATAGGTTTGATGGTTGGGAGCAGCATGCAAGTTGCAAATGTTGCAGCCCTAACTAATGTCTTCCATGGACAATAAATTGTTGAATAACAAGCTGGGTATGTACTTTATATTGTGTTTACAAAGCCACAGACATTGATATTTCAACAGCCACACGACGTCACGACAGCCGCAAGTACCAACAGGATCAACAGTCATGGCGCCATCTCTTGATAGTCAAAGCAAGCGAACGAAGCAACATGCACGACCGGGATGTAGTGGGCTATACTTGCGTGAATGTAGCACGAACCGTTGTCTCAGCATCTACGCCAGCTAACGTTCGACGCCTACAGTGGTTATTTACGACAAGTCAGTTCAAGCTGTACGGATTTGTTAGCAGTTGTGTTGTAAACAAAAGACAGCATCTAATTTTTAAGTTTAAAAAGAAGTAATCGGGATTTTGAGTACGAAACTGCTCGGTGTTTTAGCAAAAAAAAATGCTTGGCTATTTCAGTGACTTGAGTGATCAACGTGGTAACTGCATAGCGTTATGGTCATGGTTATAACTGCATAGCATTATGTCATGGTTATGTTCTGTATGACTTTGTAATTTGAATAAAGTAATCACATCATCACTCCTCAGTACTCACGCGTTGGTTGCATAGTGCAAGTGCAAGCGATGTGAAGCCAAAAGATTTTTTTTTGTAATCATCAACACACGGGTTTTCCTTTTATTCATTTTTTGCCAGGCCTTATAAAACGTAGCTGTTCCCATGGCTAACATTGGTATTTTTGTTCTTTAAGGCTCAATAGAAACAAAGGTGTTAATTTCCATTTTGCCCCCACCTCGGCCCCTACGTTACTGAGTGAGACGACTGATGACTTTTTATTATTTCTTTCTGCCCTTTTTCCCGTTTGGTAGTAAATCAGTCCGACGGCCAGATTTTTATAGCCAATCAGTTCTTTTTTATTTACTTGTACCCTGTTTGGCGTGTGACGTTACAAATTAGTAGCTCCCAATATGCCGCTAACGAAGAATATGCCGATGTCTGCGGTCTGTGTTATCAATATATCCCTCCGCATTTTCCCTATCCTGCAACCCCGCATCAGAAAAAGGTTCTCCATTCTGCCCCCCCCCCCTCCAAAAAAGACCATTCATTCATTTTCCTTTTCTCAACTTTTTTCGGCTGTACCTGTCTCCTGACTACTCTCCCCCTCCCCCTCCAGTTGGGCTTGGTAATTGAAAATTAATGTTGACTGGCATAAATAAATATTTTCTCTGGGTGGGGGCAAATTTTATGCTTCCCTGGTAGAAAACGTATGACCACTTCGTTTGTGCTGGCCACTTCATTTGTAC
>JAHWFP010248031.1:0-10355 GCA_023313725.1 Lithobius niger
TACTAGCGCCTCGGCCTGCCCATTACTTTCGGGAAAGTAAGGTACACCTAGTATGTGTCTAATGCCACACTCTTGCATAAATTCCTTAAATTCAGAACTACAGAACTGTGGTCCGTTGTCTGATACGACGGTTTTTACCAGCCCATAAGTAGTAAATAATTATTTCAACTTTTTAATGACACTCACGCTAGTTGTGGAGTTCATTTCAAAAACAAACGGGAATTTCGAGTGTGCATCAAGCACAACAAAAAACATTTTGTTACCAAAACAAGGCCCAAAAAATCAATATGGATTCTAGACCATACAGCAACAGGTCGTTCCCATACATGCTTTTTCTTTGCTGTCACTCCATCCTTAGTTAATTGACAGGCACTACAGCATTTGATATATTTTTCTAAATCATTATCAATACCTGGCCACCATACTCTAGAACAAGCCAATGCTTTTATTCTAACAATCCCGCAATGACCCAGATGGAGTTCGGCCATTACGTGTGGTCTTTACCCTCTAGAGACAGCTCTAGATGGCGCACAAAAAAGGGTTTTAATTCTTCATCATCCACCCTGTTAGGCCAGCCTTCAAGCGTATAACGATAGACTTTTGCAAGAATTCTATCAGTAACGGTAAACTTCTCTAACTGGTCAGACAGAATGGGTAATGAGTCAATAACATTCATGTTCATTACTGCAAAACCTGTAACTTTCTCAGGCGTCGGTTCACAGGGCAACGGCATCCTAGACAAAAAATCAGCAGTTAAATTATCCTTGCCTGGGATATATTGCAAATCAAAATGATAGCCATTGAGATATAGTGCCCATCGCTGAATGCGAGCGGCAGCCATAGCTGGAATTGCTAACTTCTTTCCAAATACCCAAAGCAAGGCTTTCTGGTCCGTTTGCAATGTGAATCTACGCCCGTAGAGAAACTGATGGAAACGCTTCACCCCAAAAACGATAGAAAGGGCCTCACGATCAAACTGGGCGTAATTAAGCTCAGCTTTTGAAAGTGCTCGTGAGACAAATCCTATCGGTCTATCAGTACCATCCGACATGACATGCATCAAAGAGGCCCCAATTCCCACGGGACTTGCGTCTGCAACTAGCTTTAGTGGAAGTTTAGGGTCGTAATGGGTAAGGACTTGACTTTCCAAAAATGCCTTTTTTGCGTTAGCCACGGCAACTGAACACTGAGAGGTCCAGTTCCATGGTTCTTTAGGTGAAAGTAGTTTATTTAAGGGAGCCAGCAGAGTTGCCATATGAGGCACAAACCTACTATACTGGTTCATAAACCCTAAATAACTCTTTAATTCTTGAGCATTTTGTGGTTCCGGGGCCAACCTCACTGCATCCAGCGTTTCAGGAAGGTTCGTCATTCCATCTTTGCTAATTTCAAATCCTAGATACTTAATCTTATCTTGACTAAACTGGCACTTTTTCTTAACCCGAACGCCATTTTCCTGTATGGCCGAGCATACTTCAAGTAATGCTTTGTCATGCTCCTCTCCCTTCCCATTAACCAAAATATCATCAGAAAATGGCTGGGATCGAGGAACATTTCGCAGCACATATTCTATTCTCTTTTGAAAGATTCCAGGTGAACTGGCTAATCCAAAAGGTACCCTTTGCCACTGGTATAACCCTTTACAGGTGGAAATTGTAAGGGCGGGCTTAGAGTCATCATCGAGCTCTACCTGTAAGAAAGCATCGGACAAGTCAATGATCGAGAATTTGTCACTTCTAGCTAATTTACCAAATAATTCTTCCGCACGAGGTACCGGGAAGTACTCAATTTGTAGTTCTGGATTGACTGTTACGCTGTAATCTCCCACTATCCTAACGTCCCCGTTAGGTTTGAATACGCACACTATGGGAGTTGCCCAGGCGGAACAGTCAACTGGTTTTAAGACTCCCTCAGCAACTAGCCGGTCGATTTTAGCCTCCACCTTTCCTCTTACTGCTAAGGGGACAGGTCGAGCCTTGCAATAACGTGGTTTGGCATTAGCTTTTAACTTGATACTGGCCTTGTAATCTTTAAATTTGCCCAAACCTGGTTTAAAAAGGTCCGGAAACTTATCAAAGATTTCCTCAGCAGTAACATGTTGGACAGATTCAGTAACATCTTCAAGATCCTTGAACTCTAAGTGGAAAAATTGACTGAGTGTGATTTTAAACTTAATATCCAGATTTTCCCCAGAAGAGCTGGCTGTTCTCCTGAAGACACAATTGCAGTCAGAAGTTCAGTTTGACCATTAAGTTTGACATTTACTTTAATTGCTCCTAGAGGCAATAACCTCACCTACCCAAGCTTTTAACAAGATTGGAATAGGTTTTAATTCAACAGATGAAAAATATTTCTTATACCAACTTTTAGGAATAACAGTCAAATCACACCCACTATCAACTTCCAGTGCTAATTTGTGACCATTCAGTTCACATTGCACAGCCCATTTGTTAGACTGCACGTCAACTATAGTCATTCTATTGATATTAGAAACTAAGCTCTCATATGAGTCAGGCTCCTGCAATGTAGCATCAGAGTCAGAATTTTCAGACTCCACTAAAACTTGGTGTGCTTTTTTTCTTTCTGAAACTATGGGACTTCCTCTTCATATTTCCCTGAACCTGTTTAGGTGAACAAGAAGCAGCCGCCGCAGTGCTAACGCCCGCTTTATCAGACTTGCACATACGACGCAGATGTCCTACTTCCTGACAAATGGAACAAGTAGACTTCCTCCATTTACAGTCTGGGCGTATATGATTGGATAATCCACAGCAATAGCACGTTAAATTTGCTTTACTCTTAAACTTTGGATGCTTTCCAGAGACTTTATGCACGGATGAGGCTTTAAAATGACTAACATCAGATTCAGCTCTTTCCTGAGCGAGCGCAACCTTGCAGGCTTCATCAAACGTGACTTTATCATAGTCCATTGCCATTAGTTTTTCTTGGGCGCGAGTATTCCGCATTCCCGAGACAAACCTTTCTCTCAGCATTTCTTTTAGTGATGCACCATAATCACAATTTAATGTTAACTGTTTGAGAGCTGCAATGTACCCTGAAACTAACTCTCCAGAACGTTGCTCACGCTTGAAATAGCTTACCCTTTCAGCTATAACTAAAGGTTTTGGATTAATATTACTTTTTAGTAAAGTATCAATCTCACTCATGGTTTTAGAATTCACAGCATCAGGTGCACATAAATTTCGCAAAAGACCATATGTTTTGCACCCTACACTGGCCAGAAAAATTGGAACGTGTTTGGAACCTGTTTGGAACCTGTTTGGAACCTGTTTGGAACCTGTTTGGAACCTGTTTGTTGGAATGTCAAAGGCAAAAAAATGATTTGTAAGCCTTTCATAGTAAATTGACCAAGACTCCAACTCTGGCTTGAATTCATCAAACCTCTTATGAATTCGAGTAGGGGTGGGGGACCCAGCTGCTGGCGGATTTGTCGGCATTATGCTAACTTCCTCACTGTCCTGCTCAAATTCAATAGTTTGATTTAAATTACACTCTAAATCAGAATTCAACTCTGAATTAGACCTTGTTTCAGGTCCACCAAATAACCTTATAGCTACACCTGGTGTAAAGGCTGAACTCCTGAAACTAAATCTTTCTGCTTTTTCAAAATTTTCGCTCATAAGCGATAGCAGAACAACTACAACTACTAAGTTAAACTGTATTTAACTGCAGGACTAATCCCCTTTAGTAAGTTAGTTTTTAACTTTAATTTTGAAACTTTAGCACAGCTTGCTCTAGCTTAGGCCTACATACGACAATTTTCAACAATTTCACTAGCTTTTATGTAACCTGCTAGGTTACTCAGAGAATGCGGTCGCAAATCACACCTCTTAAAGATCATAGAAAAACACTTGTATTTCTCTTACTCAATACCAATTGTTTAAATCATATGCCTTTTTAAACCTCTTTTTGCCAAACAACTGCACTTTTTAATTAGTTACAACACTAATTCTTGTAAATTCAGCATTTTGACCTGAGTTGACATTCTTAATAATGCAACGTAACAGTTAATAAATGACTGACATTTAGCAAAAACGACTGCCCAGTCAAAAATTAAATTACAACAAATTTAATTTTAAACACTTCTAGCCTGCGCGCAACATTCCCATCGGCCTGCAGTGCTATGCCACAGGTCCTCAATGGTGCACTTGAATTCACGCACAAACGTTAATCTTTGCCCAATTTTAGGTCTTACAAAATTTTCACAAAATACCTCGGGAGTATTTGACCAAATACCCGTATCCAGGATGTCCTTTGTCCCTCTCCTGCGTTGGCCAGACGTCTTGAAGAAGCACAATTTAGACCGCTGGGCCACTTTCTCTGGCTATTGCAGCCTGCCACACTGCAACACTCCAGGTACTAGCAGCCCCCTAGCTACGGAATTTAAGTTTAAATTCATAAATTAATACTTATACAGTGCCCCAAGCCTGGGTATACCGTATTTCAGCAATTTACGTTGGTTTGCAAAAGTAATAATTCAAATTTTCTTTCCCTAGATATTTCCTAATCCTCGTCGCCATTGTTGCATTCTGCACAAGTTAATGGGTTCATGTTGAGGTGACCCATGACCAGAGGAAATCCCCCCCGAATGATTGACAGCTAGGAGACCTCTTTTGTGAATGACTGGCAGCCAGGTAAAAGGCCCTGGCTGGCTCTTTTATAGACTTAGCTTACAGTACCAGCATGCACTCTGATCCCAGAGTGCATCATACATACTTAACATGCAAAGGTAGCCACCTAGTGGCAAGTAAACAAGGATACAACATTAGTGGCTAAGGCCACTTGAGATAACTCAATAAATGTGCTATCAAATACACCACAGTGAGTTTCTGTGATCCTGACATTATTTGGTTTTCTGTAACGAGGCGAATTTTGATTTTCACCATTTTGTTAGAAAAGCTCTACCGTACTTCTCGATAGCGTTCTGACCGATATTGCGCCTATCGGCGGCTGTGTCGCTTGATGCTCCTTGGTCCGATGTCACAGTTTACCCTGAATTCAATTTCTGCACGCTCGCGTCTTTACGTCATTAACTGTCTAGTGTTTTTCTTTTCCGTCGTTCCTTATGACGTCATTTACGATCTTTAATTAACTTCACTTGCTCACGATCATTACGTCACTTACCTGCGTCATCCTTTTGCCATCGATTATGACGTTTCCTAAAAACTACAAAACCTTAAATAAAATTTATTACTTACTTTATTAAAACTCGGTTGTTGCTTGGTTGTTTATTTGTTTTGGCGTTTACTAAATTAATTAAAACTTAATCTTGATTTGTTTGTTTTTGATGCATCTCAGGTGATGTTAACCCAAGTCCCGTCACCTGATATACAAATTTGGTTTCCCACATATAACCTCGACCTTTCGTAACCTTCGTGTCTATCTCTCCTGTCTTGACCTCAGTTAAGTCGTGTTGCCGGCTGTTGGCCGCGGCCCGAGCCACTTTTGGTTTGTAACTTGAAACGTAGTTTTTACTAATATTTTAACGAATTTTAACCTTAGTCGAATCAGTGCTGCCGAATGTCGAGTTAAAGTAGGAACGTCGCACTGGTAACTTCTTCCAGCAGTGATCTTCGCCATGGGAGCTCTTCGATAAGGTAACTGAATAATTATTTTCATTATCTTGAACTGTGATATCGTAAGGCTAGATGGAACTTCCCCGCATTACCGGATTAACTCGTAATAGCAAAATTCGTCGAGATTTTGAGTTCGAATCCTTTCTAAAAAGGGGTTTAGTGGCGTTTGGTGTATAAAATATAACTAACTATGTTCTCTTTAACCTGTTGTCATAGTAATTTGGCTCCATGATGCAAGGTTGATTTTGGGCTAAATATCCTCTGTAGTCAGGTCAAAGGTTCAATGCCTAGTTTCCGTTGTTTCCGTCGTAGCAGCTAAACCGTCACGAGAAGCCAATTTCTGTTCATATTATGCTAATAATAGTCCCGAACAAATGATTTCCGAACATTTTTGTTTAAAACTTGCTACCGTTCCGTCAAAACTATTTGGTCTTGAAGACATAGTATGCCTAAACTGTATCATCCTAACTTCTAAATTTGTCCCCCCTCCCTTTATTATCAAATAAAAACTAAGACACAACTTTTGTGAGTGCGCGTATCATTTTTGCATGTGAAGTGTTTTCATAATTGTGCTTATTGCTTTATTTTTTTGTCCCTCTCTAGTTCAAGTGGCCTTAAAACCCCACAGTGAACCCGGGACCTTAAGTGAATCTCCCCTAGACTTTTATTTCCATCTCCCCGCTGCCTTACCTAACCAGATATGGGATGAATATCGTCACTTAACCAATTAAAAGCGATATAATTGGGAGCCTACGTCCGGTCTTTGAACCCGGGATTTTTTTTTCCTTAAAATTTAATCCTAGTGATCTTTTCCAGTCGTTTGTTTCACGAAACACTTCCTCCGTGCCAATGTTGGGTGTCCTGGCGTGAATTTGTGTCTGGGTTTTTTTTTTCCTAGCCTTGTTGTGTTTGGTCTGCCTAAATGGTTTGCCTAGTTGTGTTCGGTTTACCTAGCGGATATTTACCATCTTCGTACTGAATTAGACTTAAAACTAAACTATACTGACTCGAATTAAAATTTAAAACTTAAACCTTAAAATCTAAATGGTAAACTAAACGTAAAACTTCAAAACTTAAGTAAAAAAAAAGTCCCGTTTCAACCCTTACAACCACGCCATTGAAATTGCCAGGTGCAATCACAGGTACTACAACTATATAAAGAAGCTTTTCCTTTGTCGACAAACACTGTCTCCTGTCACGAACCCAACTTCTTCTTGGAATCTCCATTTGGTTCACGGACTGATGTTGCTTCAGTTTCGGTCTCGGTCCCCTTGACCCTCAACCCACGTTTACCCAAACCTTCCGGTACACCAGTAACAATCACGAACTACAACTATGCACAGGAGATAACTTTCGTCAGCAACCCCTGCTTCCTGTATCCTGTCACTAGTTGACGGGAACCAAGTTGATTTTTGATGCCTCCATTTGGTCCACACACCAACAACACTCACCTTCCACGGTCCCCTTGCGCTTCGGTCCACAGTCCCCCAGGCCCATCAGTCTACTAAGGACACGCACACGGACGGCTGTCACATAGAGAACAATGTTATCGTGTTATACCTCTTGTCGCCTGTGTCCCTGTTGTCAAGAACCTGACTTGCATTTCTTTTATCCTCCATTTGGTCCACCAATCACTGAAGTCTCGATCAATAGTTCCCTCGGGCCTCAGTACACGGACCCTAGGCCTGGGGTCTGCTAGTGACGACCGAGAAGACTGTAGCTACACCAGAAAAATTTACGTTCGCTGGCGGCTCCTACTTACTATTGCCGGCCTCCTGTCTCCTGTGCTCTGTTGACAAGTACCTAACGCAGCTATCCTGCGCCCAATCAACGAATTGACATTCACTTCAGCCTCGGTTCACGGACCCTTCGGGCCTCAGTCCACGGTCCCCCAAGCCCACAGGCCTATTAGGGACGTCTAAAGGGACTACAGAATCTCACCACGCCTGTCTAGTACTGCAGCTGCTAGCCAGCAGTGCTTTTTCCTACGGAACAACATACGTCCTACATAGTTCTCTAAAGGGGGTATGGCGCCTCTCTTCCTTCTGGCATTTCCGGCTTTTTAACTTTCTTCTTCTGATAGAGGGGGGAGAGGACCATCACAACCTCCGCTAGGCCTCTCGCTGTCGCTAATACCTACAACGCAGCTCGTTTCCCCCTCGGTCTCCGATGGGTCCCTACGATCCCCACCTGACTTTCCTTCATCTCGCTGTATTTATTCTACAACTTACATCTGCTCATGGTCCATGATGCTTTCCCTTCAGTCAGGAACGGCCTTCGCTGCATTTTCCTGTCTCCTGTTCCACGAGAGAATATGACTTCTCGTCCTTGCCTCCGAGAGTTGTTGCGACCACTACGCAACACCTAGATACACCCGGACTTGTTCCACGGCCATCACTGATCATACGATTCCCGCTTTAGACTTTCATTTCAGGTCGTCGTCTCGACCGGCAATCACACAAGACCCCAACCAACTACACAGTTCCAACGATCGCCCAGAACACACCCGCCGTCTTTTCAATCGACAGTCCCTCAAGACCGACTCTACCACAACGTCAAAGAAAATCCTCTCTCCTGATGCCTTGCCTCCGGTACCCTGTACCTTGTTCCTTATCTCCAAGGCTCGTCTTGCAGATCCCTCGTTTATCCCTTTGGTCAGCTTCCACTGCTACATCACCGGTCACCTCTCGGATTGCTATTCTCAAATCATGGCTTGGTCCTCACCTACGATACCTGTCCTTGCTGACGTTCTTCTTTCCTAGAGACTCTGCCCTCTACCAGTCAACGGTCGTCGTTTTCTTCTATCCCTACCAAAGACCTTTCAATACAGAACTTGCCATGGATTCTCCTATCTGCCAACGGTCTTTTCATCGCTCTGCCATGTGAATCAACACCAGGCTCATGATCTTCCTTGGACCGCTCAATGAGCAACTGCATCCACTGCGGCCCCACTTACCACTCAGGACAAGAACTCCTCCTTGCAGGCACCAAGCACATCAACGCGACTTCGCCCCACCAGTTACAGCACTAATCCGCCATTTACCCGTCCAATTAGGCTGAGGCACACTCTTTCCGGCAACGAGGCTGCCCATGCAGCACGTGTATCACCGGCTGCACCACCCACTTTGTCGGTTTCTTCTAAGCCGTTCCCGATTCCGGCCACTCTTTTAAGTGAAACTCCCGTTGGTGCCCGTCTTCACTTCATGACACCAGTACGCACAGTTCCACTTGTATACGTCCCATTATCCCACCGGTAGCAGATTGACAATTCTTGCTCACCACCGGTACTCTCGTAAACACATGGTCAACCGCTTCCTCTAATTTTCCTTATCAAAATTATCCGCTGGGTCTTCAACAACCGCTCCTGCTTTTGTACCAGTTTGTGGGACTACTTCCCTATTCTAGGACGTCTTCTGTGCCCCCTCCATGCTTGGACTGTCAGCACGATGCCACGGGAACAACCCTCGGTTCCAAATCCTGCCTCCATGCTGCAGTTTTAATGAACAAACCCTGGTCTTCTCTACTATGGCATCAAGGAAACGGGCATTCACCATGGTCTCACCTTTCTCCTAGTTCTTGGACTGCGTCCGCCAACCTCTACAATGTTCTACCGCTACAATCCGCCAATCCTCTACAATCTTTGATTCTCCTCGCCTTCCTTTTGATCGAGCATCGCTCGCGACCTGCTGTGGAACCGTTCCCTCAGCATTCTTCCGTTTCCCCAATATGCCTACCAACCAATGGTCTCACCTACACATGGCTACCACCTCCCATTGTGCGGTCTCATCTGCATATGCTGCTGTTTCTCTTCCCTGTGGTCCCCTAGAAGGTGTCGCCTCAGACCCTCCTAGAACTCACCATCTACAACATCGTTCTAGACCCTCCAAGACGTCACCACCGTGCGAGGAAATGTGTTTTTAACATTCCTATTTATGTACTAAACTCATTTTCTCGCACCCAGAATGCAACCAATCTCCAGTACTTCTCCTCTGAAGTTCCCCCAGTCACTACCACCGGTTCAAACTTCGGCCACAAACCATTTTTTACCTACACCCATCCTCTATGTCCATCAACTACACTGTTCGGTCAGTCGGTTCACTGGATCTCTTTCCATGGGTCGCCGGCTCGCAGCATGGGTACACGTCAACCGTAGTCCCTCCTCCTTATTGACGAGGTCTGCTAAATATACGACAGGTAATGTCTATTTTCATGGCATAAAAACTGAAACTTACCAGGGGTAACTGGTTGAATTTTTATTTTATTACTTAATGAAATATACATTACCATTACCTGCCCAGACTCCGCTCTCGTCACCAAGGTTGTAGAGAGGAAGAAAGATGACGAATGCTCCGGCGCGAGCGTCTTATATACCGAAGCTTGCGCTGGTGCATGCCCAAAGAAGGGGAGCTGCGAGCCGGGCAGGAAAGCCAACTTTTCATCGCTAGGGATTGAGCCTCCAAAATAGATTTAACTGCTAAATATAAGACAGGTAATATATATTTTCGTTGACAATAAAAACAAACTTCAACCAGGTGCCCCTGGTAAGTATCAGTTTTACGATCAGTCGTTCCACATTTGGCCGCATGGGATTGCGACCCAGAAAGAGTGATGGAACGTGCAGTAATATTATGATGGATATTCCATCGAGCCCAATGTGCAAATAATATTATCATGTCGCTCCTAGTTTATGTAATGCTTTTGGTTGACTTCCACGTTATAGGTAATATTTTTGTTCCTTTGTTGGTTTTCCGTCTTATA
>JAHWFP010248032.1:0-13006 GCA_023313725.1 Lithobius niger
TTTTAGATCCTTACTCTAAACATTTAACGTTCCGTTTTTGTTTATTATTAATGTAGATAGTACATATAAGGCTGTAGTGATTGTGTTTTTTTTTGAAAATGATCCAAGTTGGTTAAAGGTACGTTCCTGCCCCCCGGTTGGCTTTCCTGCATGTTTTCCTGTTTCCGTTAGTTTAACGCCCAGCAGTAGAAGTATTTGTGTTATGTTAGTCGCCTTTTCCATTGGTGGGTGAAGGGGCAATTTGTCAGTTCCCTCGTTCGCGGAAGGAGCAATTCGAAACTGAGCAACATTGCATCAGCGTGTAAATAATGAGGATGAACGTAAGTCGCAACAATGGACTTGTTGTACAAGTGTGTTAGACAACGTTGTTTGGCAACAATGCTGTAAGAAAGGCGCTGTAAGAAAGATACTTCGCCACTTTTTTTTTGTTACATTGTTGCTGAACGCCGTTATCTTAGGGCTTTGTTGAGCAGATTATTGGGTGCTGCACTGGTCTGCGGCCTTGCAGTGCTGGAAACACCGGTTCTCGTCAGATCACCGAAGTTAAGCAGCATTGGCCCCGATTGGTACTTGGGTGGGTGACCTCCTGAGAATCCATTCTGGGTGTTGCAGACATAGGGCCTTAGGGCTTCGTCGGGCAGATGACCGGGTGCGGTTAACGCTCGCTAAAAACCCTTTGGGTGCTGCAGACATAGGGCCTTAGGGCTTCGGGCAGATGACCAGGAGTGGTTAACGCTCGTTAAACCCTTTGAACTGGTTAATGCTCACTACAAAACCCTTTTATCTCACTGATGCATATCCAACTGACGCAACTTTCGTGAAACAGTAGGGGACGTACACATTTCAAAAGAATCTTTAATTATAAAAAAAAAAAAACTCACGGTAAATTTAAAGAAAACTATTAAACTACTAACTAGGGACGATCAAAAATAAGATTCCAACCCAAAAAAAAATGCAAAAAAAAGTGATAACAGCAACAAAACCCACTCGCCAAGAACTCGTGAGAACTTGCCAAGTTTCAGCCAATGAAAGTAGTAATATCAGAATAAAATGGCTCCTACCAAGTTACCAAGTTTTCTACATGGTGTACCAAGCTTAACCCATGTACTGACTGTAAAGTGTTCCCTAAATAAATGTTATTCTAAAGACAGCTGCCGTTCTGAAAATATAGATTACCTGTACATTTTTGCATTCTTTCCAGAATGATTTCTATTCCTGGAAGTTTTTAAGTGGTGTAGAGCCGGCCAGCTGCATAACCATCACTGTGGATGCACTTGCACAGGTCTCCGTATAAAAGCACTCAGGCGAGGAGGCCTGTCATCTTTTTTCCTCTAGTGCAACCAGTACAGCCACGCTTTCGTTTTCTATCCGACTTTTCGACCAACGTTTCGCTCAAGACCTTCACTCAAGATTCAAGCCCACGTTCGGTCAAGACCTTAACAATGGCAAGGTCAAAGGGAACTCCGAAGGACGAAGGAATCATCATCCAAGATGGCCTCCCCTTGGCCCTAAAGCACTTTGCCTGTCGACCCTGAAATTGTTGTTCACCCGTCGCCTTCGGTCCAGCTAACTCCTTCACCTGTGGTGCCTTCACCTCTACGTTCACCTTCTGCGTCACCTCTGCCATGTGGACAGCTTTCAACAGACTCCATCGTTCGGAAAAGCAAGAAAGCCAAACGCAAACAAAAGTCCTCATGTTCGCAGCAGTTGCATCGTTCGTCCTCTGAAATGCCTCTCGACCTTTTCTGTATGTTCATCTCACAGTTCCCACAGTCCTTCGGTTCCTGCACTTTGACCTGGACAAATTCATGCTTTAATGACCGGGTTATCCATGACTTCCATTAGAAACAAAGACCGTCCGATTGTGCTCCCCCTTCATCCTCTCACAGCAGGTCTTACGTGAAAGAATCGATCTAAGACTCCACATTAAATCCTTCCCACAAGGACAACACTCGCCGTCACCTCTGCGTTCGTAACGACACCCATTGCTCTGAGTTTAATGCCAAAAGATCTGAAGCTCCGGAAGCTCTCAAGCTTCCGCCGACCAGCCGGTCCACCTAAGCCACGCCACTGCTGTAAGGAGGACTCTTTCAATTCCGAAAGTAAGCTTGACACTGCTTCCGCACTCAATGACTCGCTACGTCGCAGTTCATCTCTTTCGTCTCATGCAACCTCCAATGAATTCACGAACCTAAATGACTCCCAATACGCCTACTTCAACGAAAGCCTTACGGATGAGAACGAAAACACTTTTATTCCACTTTGAGAACTCCTCCGAACAGTAGAAGAAACCATTCCAGACTGCTTTCTTTACAAACCTTCGCCTTTGGATTCTAAACCAATCAAAAATCGAGGGTTAACTACCTGATTCGGGACTGAACCCACAAACGTCGTGCCATGCTGGAACAATTCACAATTTTCGGACAACACTCCTTTGGAATGGTGCCTACTTCTAGGAAAGAGTGAACCCCTCAAATTAGACAAGGACCTCCACCACCTCGACCAGGACGTGAAAACTCGTTCTTCTACCTACCCTCAGTCTGAATTGTTGACAGCTGATGCCAAAGTGGATATTGGAACCGCCTTGCACGCTTCAAAGAAAATTGAAGTACCATCATCAATCCTCAAACACAATGACAAGATTATTCGTCTCGGCCTTCGGGCATCTTCCCAAGCGGATGTTCTCTACACAGACATCGACGCTTATGTGAGAAACTATCTGATGAGTCAAGTCACACCGAAGCCTCTCGCATTTATGGCCTCATCAATCAACTTTTCAAGAAAGCATCATTTGCAACCTTTCACTCCATGAACTGGCTGCGAAAGCTCTATTCAACTCTTCTTTCCTCCTTCGTGATGCGGCATTGGGTTCAACCTGCAACTTGAATAACTCCAATCGACACAAACTACGGAACCAATTCTCTTCATGAAACTGACACACTATTCCAAGTTCTCATCCCCAGACTCGCCCTTCATCTTGATGTCTCCCATAAACCGAAATATTTCAAAACCTCTCATCTTTCAAAACCACTTCAAGAATCTTAAACCTCAAAACCCATCTCCCAACCACAGCAACAGCCATTCTGGACAAAAGAACGACTCCAACTCCTTTCATAATAATACTCCCCGTCACTCATCCATACCATTTGATAACCGGTCCTTTGGGGGAAAACCCTCCAACAGAGGCAGAGGCAATTACCCAAATAAAAGTCCGACATCAGACTGCCGCACCAGGTATTCATCCCCAGGTTCACGCAGCAGATCCTGCTACGACCAATGACGCCACACTTTCTTTGTCCCTTTCTGTAGGAGGACGCCTTCAGCACTCTTTACCAGCATGGGAAAAACTAACCTCAGACCCTTTCGTTCTCTCCATCATTGCCCATGGATACTGCCCTTCGTTCATTTGCAAGCCAAAACTAACCACTCCTCCAACTTGGAACTTCGCCACAAAAATCAACCCTCTCCAGTCTTCCGAAGTTCAAGACCTTCTCATGAAAGGAGCCATTCGAATCTCCCCAAACCTCCTCCGAGCAGGGTTTTACAGTTCGATTTTCCTTCGCCCCGAGAAATCCGAAGGCAGAAGACTAATCTTCAACCTGAAGGTTAGTCTTTCGTCTCTGGATTTCTTGGGGCGAAGAAAAATCTAACTGTAAAACTATGGTCGGATGGGGTTTGGGCAGATCCGTACGGCTTGAACAAATAATGAAGAATTCACATTTCAAAATGGAAATTTTCGATTCCATCCATCAAATCCTAAAACAAAGCGAATGAATCATCTCATTGGACTTAAGAGGACACTTATCTTAATGTTTCCCTTCACGCTT
The DNA here is from genome assembly GCA_023313725.1 of Lithobius niger. NCBI lineage: Eukaryota > Metazoa > Arthropoda > Chilopoda > Lithobiomorpha > Lithobiidae > Lithobius > Lithobius niger. The sequence goes on from JAHWFP010248032.1 coordinate 3,828, forward strand.
TCGTTCATCACTTCTTTCGGTTCATGTATGACAGCACTGTTTACGAATTTCAATGCCTCCCTTTTGGACTAAACGCCACACCAAGAATCTTCACTGAAATCTTAAAATGTCTCCTCACCCACCTACACCAAAATCAAATCCAAGCAAGTGCTCTTCTGTTTAGGTGATTGGCTTCTCAACAACGAATCTCGGCCCCAACTCCATCAAGGCATCAACATTTCACCACATCACTACTCAAAATCTGGGCTTCGGCATCAACATAAAAAAATCCCACCTAAGTCCCAGCCCAAGAATTTTTTTTCCTAGGAGCCTTCTTCAACCTTGTATCTGCAAAATTATGCCATCGCCAGAAGACAGGGTAGAATCAACCATCGACTCCTTTCGTTCGTTTCACCAACAGCCAAGCCACATTCATTCAGACCTCAACTCTCTAATCAGCAAGTTGGACTTCATGTCAAATCCTGTTCCTTACGGAAGATGGATGACCAGACACTTTTCACTGTTTTCACGTTGATGTCTGAAAAAACACCCATCCTTTGTCAAAACGCAAGTCCCATTGGACGACAGATTTCCTCTCAAATGCCTTCTCTGGTGGTCAAGCCACGAGAATCCAACACAGTCTGTCCCACTTCATGAACCACCACCAGACCTTCACCTTCTAACTGATGCTTCCATGGAAGGCTGGGGTGCCCACATAAATCAACACGAAGTCTCAGGCACGTGGACAACGAACGCCTTGGACCATATCAACATTCCGGAATAAAAGCAATCCTCAACACCTCCTTCACTTTCGCCACCTGATCATGGGAAAAACGGTCTAAATCCAATCAGAGAACGCAACAGCTGTCACCTACATGGAAAGAAGAGGACGCCCACTCCCGACGTTTCCACCAGGTGACTTTTCGAATCATCAATCTTTGCATCTCCCAACACACAAAGATTCTTCCTCTCCACATCCAGAGAATCGCAACAGCAGACATTCTCTCGCCAGAAACCTCCATCAGGGGAATGGTGAATGGTCTCTAAAGAGGTCCATTTGTGAATCTATCTTCAGCTTTTGGGGCAAACCTATGATAAACTTGTTCGCCACGAGGCACATTGCCAAACTTTCTCTCGATGACTCTTTGGGCAGTGGATGCCCTGACATTTCTGTGGCAGAATCTCCATGCCCACCTCTTCCCACCGTTCAAGCATGTAACAACCATTCTCTAAAAAATAGAGGAAACTGGGGGAATCTTCCTTCTAATTGCACCGAACTGGCCAGCAGCCCCATGGTTCCCTCAGCTTCTAAACCTACTCATAGACCTCCAAAGAAGTCTACCAAAGCTTCCAGACCTACTTTCTCAAAAGAAAGGATCCCAGTTCCACCCAAACAACAGCGCACTACACTTACACGGTTTGCTACTGAATTTCACTTTTAAGAGTTTTCCATAGCTCACAACGTGGGGGCGTGCATGCTAATCTCCCAGCATGCAACACCATGTATCCGTAACAATCGTTTGTAGAACCATTGTTTTCAATGAGAGCGGCGACGGTGGGTGGGTTGACACTAATGGTAAGTTTTATAATAAGAAAACACTAATTTTATCTATAAAATAAGGTTTTCATTACTATCAAAAATACTTCCTAGTAGTTACTAGCTGACTTTGTCCAAAAAGAGGTGGACAGATGATACCTTAACATTTAACAATTTCTATTCATGAAATTAAGGTACCCACCTGAAGCAAATTGGCAGCACTTTCATTTATGCGGCCGGGCACTACTTCTTGCCCTCTATGTTGCCTGCCATTATGTGTTTTTTCATGTGTGCATGTCTATAGCCCCACTGATATCCTGCAAATAGTTGCTAATAAAGTGTTCTTATTGCGCCAAGCACAGGCAGTCATAATTTTGTTGAAGGGTATGCTGGCTGCGAACGCTCTCAACTCCTGTGCACGTGCTGCTGGGGGAAGATTTAAATTCTAAATGGTTAAGGATAATGCTATAAGCCCAGCGAATCACATCACAAATCCTGGCCAAATTTCGCGATCCTGGTCGGAGGAACCAGAGTAGGAAACGGAGTCACTAGAGTTCTTTTCCACTAGAAGAAAGAAAGGCGTTCAAGGCGATGTTCTCTCTTTCCATGGCTGGGCAGAAGAAGGCAGCTAAGTTTATTCCAGATAAACTTTTAACGCGCAAACTGGGCACTGCAATGGGTTTTGGTCCATCTTTCACTAGCATATGGGTCCACCACCGCAGCCAGGACCTTAATCGCAACACGACATAGAGCTTCGTCTGGGTGTTCATTCTTTGCACGGAACTCTACCGGCAGAGACGAATTCTTTCTGAAACGAATGTGGCCGTTGTCTTAGGAGATAGCAACTAATTTGCTCTGGCAAGCTGCCATGGCCACCAAAAACACGTTCTCAATGGATGGGCTTTTGCAGGTTGACCATCAACCTTTACAAAACCAAAGGAAGATTCCAAAAGGGAAACACGACGGACCTGCTATCGAAGGTTGTCAAAAGCATGTGCAAACATGGAAATCGCCTTGCTGTTACCTGCTATGGAGGACCAATGCAAGTTAAGGTCGAGTTAATGGGAAATGGTATCCCTTAACAACAATGGGAGACAGACCTGCCTGGAAATGATGGTCCAAAAAATCTGCTACAGAAGCAACTAAGGGATTGAATGGGTCCCCAAGCATTGTCAGTGCACCAGGCAAACCACCTGTGGCTCTTCACTTTGTAAACATTTTCGGTAGACTCCCATTGGCACAAAGAAGTCTTCTCACCTCAGGGGTAGAAGAAACCCTCCAACCTCAGATTTGTCTTCAAAGTCTCCACACGTGATAATGAAGATCGGCAGGTTTGGTGCACCGTCTTGCCGCGCCAGTCCAGCAATCTACGAACCATGGTGAAGTTGGCCAAAACGAAGCTATGAGAAGAAACTCACCAATGGCCTCCCGAATCTTGTTCAAGACTTTCTGCAGGAGGGAGAATGGGGAAAAGGCGTAAGCAAACATCCCGTGTACTCCAGACTGAGGCTGTCCTTCTCCCAGGCGAGGGGATCCAGAAATGGGAAGGCATAAAGTTGCAATTGATGATTGTGACGTGTGACAAATAGATACATCCAAGACATCCCACACTTCTGAAAGATCGCTCGGCAAATCTTTGGAGATATCCTCCATCCTGCGGTAGGTATCTCGTCTGACCTGGCCAGCTCGTCGGCCAGAACGTTCAGTTTCCCCATGATATGTCTGGTTAGCAATATCATGTGCATTGCTTGACGGTAAGAGAATAGGTCGGACACTTCCTCCATTAATGTAAGAGTGAGTTCCCCCTCAACGTACATATGTAACTGCTGTTGTATTGTTAACAGCAACGGTTCTTCCTCGCAGATGAGAGGACCACACTTAGACAGCATAAATGATGGCACGAAGATTCAGCCTGGTTATATGCAGGGTCTTCTCCGACGACCAGGTCCCTCACACCGTGAGGTCATCCGTGTGGGCTCCGCCTCCCACATGGACAACCACACGGCATCAGGGACCTTGTCATCGAAGAACGTTCAGGCGTCCTTGAACAGAAGGAGACCGGGGATGGGACCATGAACCGGAACACCCACAGTGTTGTTTTCTTTCAGAAGCCACTAGCGAAGAGAATAACAAGAAATGTTAGCTAGGGAACCAGGCGAGTTGAGGAAACTACTCATCTTTTCTTTACCAGTGCATGGGTCTGGCCCTCCAGGCGCCGAGAAGGACAAGTGTTGCACAGGAGTGCAGTTGCCCGATGCCCGCTCCCTAGTCCCTGCCAGAGATCCAAGAAAGATGGCACAAATCTTCCAGGGCGCGAAACAGCTTCACAGCATTGACTCCCAGGCCTAGATCCGTGAACAGCAACAGCAAAACAGAAGGTCCTGAAGGAGAAGCATGGAGCCAACATTCCAAAGCAGCCGGTCATCCAAGTAAATGTGGCACCGAAGCTTCCGACTTAAGGAAACCCACTACTGGGCAGAGAAAAGAGATAAAAACAAGGGGCACCGTTGCCAACCTTTACCTCTTCGAAAGTGGCAACCTCCACGGCCACGGTAGGTGCCGAAATTCGCAAGACGTTGCTGAGGGAACTATTCGGGTCTCAAACGTTCAATAAACTGTCATTTGGGTTAACCGGGGGGTTGCAGGAACCGAAGAAGCATCTTTCGGAATGCGAACTGACCCAGACGAAACCGAGCTCGAGTTTTTATGATAAACAAATAACCTACGTTAGTCGGTTTTTCGCCAAACCTTAAGAATAGTTTTGCGTTTTTTAGCTGAATGGAATAAACAAATTTCACAAGTGTGGCATGGCAACTTCTCCACTGACAACATCATGTATGCCAGTCTCCAGGAGTTTTCTGGTGCGAGCACAAGTTTTGTCGCCGAAAGAGAGCGCCGATTCAATGGTCTTCAGTCATTTTAAAGGTAGAACACTATAGCATGCGACCAACCAGGTTGATGCTCAAAGTGATTGTGAGAATGGGCGGCGTTGCATGCTGGGAGGTTAATATGCGCTCCCCAGGTGGTGAGCTGTGGATGCCTCTTAAAGTGAAATTAATGTCTTTGAGCATTGAGCATAAGTACAAACGATATTTTAGATATAAATGAAGGTAAGTATTTTCGGATAGTAGTGAAAAACAGTGATATCACCTCTCCCCCACCCCCCACTAACGAAAAAATTGATGCTAATTGGACACTGGTAAAAACCAAAAAGAAAAAAAAAAACTTTTGACATCACTGCGTCAAACGGCCAAAAAAACTTGTCAGTAATCCTTTGACAAGTTTTGTCTTGGGGAGTTTCTTAAAATACAGTAGAGTAGAAGCGCTGTAGCAGTCTTGATTCTTACTTATACTGAAAAATTTAAAGAATTGACCACGGGTTGCACGACCGGAAAAGCTGTCACAAATTGATAATTTCCATGCTCGCCCCCAGGTGGCGAGCTATGGAAGCCTCATAAAGTTAACTTAACTAAAGTCCAGACACTGTCCGCAATGTCAGAGTCCGCAATGGCGGATGGGGTGTGGAAAGTTTTCTCTTTTATTTTTCCTCGTTCTGAAAGTCGGAACCCAGAACCCAACCTCGGTATCCGAGATGCAGTGTGGACGAGGCTTTAGAAATAGAAAATAGCGTTTGGGTTTGTCCCATCATTTCGTTCCTACGAGACCAAACCTCTGAGAGCGATGAATCAGCGGCAGGTCACAGATTACGTCATGTATTAAGAAGAAATGATTTCTTATTTTGAACCATCAAGGGAGACGTCCACCATGTTTAAAAAATGTATTATTATCTCTGTATCTAGTAAGATGCCTAAGTCTGTAATTATGTGCATATCTAGAGTTGAATTGCGTAGCTATTTATCATAAATTGAATACTTAAATTTCTGCTTTTTTCTCATTGTTACTGTTAGCGCGACCGCATGAATGACGTCACGGTCGGCTTCCTTCTTCAAATCCCAAGCAAGGGTTGATCGGGAGTATTTGGTCTTTCTAGCTATTATAGCTAATTTCACGAAAATAAATTCTTCATGTGGTGTGGAAAGTTGAAATTTGGCATTTTGTTAGGCTGACATGGCTTTTGCTGGTTTGTGGGATAGGGGAAGTGTAATGGCAGCGTTATCAATCAGTCTTGGTACTAGTTTAACGACAGCATTTAATTTTCCTTTCTTCTAGAGCCTTGGCTCGGAGCCGTATGCCCTGTAATCAAAACTACAATTAGCAGAACAACGGGTAGACACAGCATTTGATGTGTTTTTATTGTGAGCTTGGGCCCAAAGCCATGCGCTCATCTTAAAACAACAACCAAGTACAACAACCAACAACTCTGGACTTCAATAGAGCAACATTGAACATGTAGTACGTGAGTAGAACATTGTTGTAGTGTGCTTGCAACAACGCAGTCGTAGTGATATGTGGGTATTCCGTTGTAACCTGGAAGTGGCTTATGGTTAGTTGCAGTGAAAGTGGTGTTTAAATACCTTGCTGTGACATGATATGATATTTTTATTGAGCCGAATGCAAAGCAAAATTGCGGCCTTGTTGTGAATTTACTTATGCAACAATGTCTACACAGTGGAAGTGACGTAGGAATTGACTGAATTCTGCATTGTGTTGGAAGAGAGGTGGTTGCATTGTACACTGTGTAGGTGACTTCTAAATAGCATACTGCTCAAGTTTTGTGTTTGGTAAAAGACTGATTAGACAGTGCTACACGGTGTACATAGTGAAGGTGGCGTATGGCTAACGGTAATTATGCAGAAAACATCATTTCGCCGCTAGCAACCAATTTAACCTACCAGTACACTCCTTTTGTCGTCCCGGTTCCGAATATCACAATGAAAACGTGGGCAAATGTTTTTTTCCAGCCATTAATGCGTCTGAAAATAGCACAGCTTCACATACAGCGTTGAACGAGTGCCGTCATCTTCCTTCTCCGCTGCTTGCAGGGAAGAGGGACCGTTTTAGCGGCTCACGGACGGAAGTGTTGTGCGATGAACTGTCGTCTGCTAGTTTCTGTCTTCTGCTACCAAAATGGCAGCGATGATTTGCCGTGGATGGAAACTCACTTACTTTGATTGTATCCGTTTGAATGAAGATGAGATTTCCACTATGATGTTTAACCACGGAATTTTCGCAAGGACAATGGTTTGCAAGTGCGGTAGTACTCTAAATCTTAATACAAATTGTTGGCGATTTCAATGTGGGAAGCTACTGCCAAAAGACAAAAAGCACCCCAAAAGAATAAAAAAGTGTGGCTTTTACAAAAGTGGAAAACGGGTTACTTTTTTTGAGAAGACTAAGCTTTCGCCAAAACAAGTCTTGGAAATTATTTCCACTTTGCTTCATTGACCACCACCACGTCAAGAATTCTTGTTAACAATGCTAGCTTATGCGAACACGCTATTGTTGACTGGTATTCATTTTGTAGAGAAGTTTTCCTTCATAATATATCGGATGGAAGCAATGAAAAAATTGGCGGGAAAGATCACATTGTCCAAATAGACGAAGCGAAGTTCGGTAAAGAAAAATACCATCGGGGACGCAGCATTAAAGGGCAATGGGTTTTCGGAGACATCGACAGGGAAACAAAAAAAACATTTCTCGTACCTGTTGAAACAAGAGACAGAGACACTCTGTTTAAAGTATAGAGGACCATATTGTACCCAGAACAACTGTTCATTGAGACTGTTGGGCTGCATACGGAGGCTTAGAGAAGTTAGGGTATAAACACAAAACCGTAAACCATACGTATAACTTTGTTGACCCCGAAACAAGCACACATACCCAAAATATTGAACGAGTATGGCGAGAAGTAAAGGCGAAGATACCAAAATATAGCCGGAAAAAAGAGCACTTTGTCGGATACTTGGCAGAATTCCTGTTCAAATCTAAGTATGCAGTTAATGACAGAATTCACCATTTTCTTCGTACTGCTGCTGAACTCTACCCTCCTGCATAAATAAAGGGAAATCATCTCGTCCCAAGCAGACGGTGTATACCAATATTGTGGCCAGAAGCGCACTATTATATACATCGAGAACTTGTGTAATCAGAAAACGTATGACACAAGCATTTGTGAAATAAGGAAGTGACATAAGTTGTGATTTGTGAACCGGAACGACAAAAGGAGTGTAAATCGGGTTGGAATAATAGCATTCCACCAAGAAACGTTATTCGCTAATCTCTAGAGCGGTCCTCTTCCCTGCAAGCAACGGAGAAGGAAGATGGCGGCACTCGTTCAACGCTGTATGTGAAGCTGTGCTATTTTCAGACGCATTTATGATTGGAAAAAAAAATTTGCCCACGTTTTCATTGTGATATTCGGAACCGGAACGACAAAAGGAGTGTACTGCTAGGTTAAATTGGTTGCTAGCGGCGAAATGATTTTTTTCTGCATAATTATCTGGCTAACTTACTACAAATCACTCATGTGGATGTCAGCTGGTTACATGATTATAGCAAGTCCAAGGCACAGGAGAAACCAAGTGTGTGACCTGGGTGGTTTGGTTTTCAGTGTGTCTATAATGGAGTGTCGTATATTGGATGGTTACGTATCGTTGTAGTAGTGTGAGAGAGTATTTATTGTCAATGTGTGGTAGAGGGCGCATGGTCATGCCCAAGGCTCTCCAATAAAGGTGTTATTCAACAGTCGTTTTTCGATAAGCGGCGTTACCCAAAGGACGCAGATTAAAATACGACATGTAACAGTGAAAGTAACCTACGTGAGTAGGCAACACAACAACGAAATGAAGAATTGTTGATTTCCCACAGTAAAAAATACGAGATCGGTGAACATCCCGACCAAGACCCTCGTAACTAAGACAGAAAATATTGAGACCTTAGGTTGCCTTTTTGGTTTTTCATCTTGTAGTTACTAGGGAAAAAATGTTATCAGTTTGGCCCAAAAATGTATATAATATCTCCTCAAAACAAAACTTGAAGTACTCCCGCTAAGTTTTTTGCCGGTTTGAAGTCGTGATATCAATACCAAGTTCTTTCGCCAAGTTAATCCCACTGACTAAAACTTCAAACGTTAAATGAAATACCCTACTTAAAAAGTGCGCAGAAGCACTTTTCTGATTTTTCAGTTACTCAACATGGAATTAACTTGGTGAAAGAGCTTGGCATTTGACATCGCTGCTTCAAACGGCCAAAAAAAACTCGGCGGGAATCCTTTAGCAAGTTTTGTTTCGGGGAGTTGATATGCAGGTGCTTGCTGTGTCTAAAGAAAAGGTGTTTAAAGAAAAGTCTTGATTCTTACATAAGTTGAAAAATTGAAAGAATTGCCCACGGGTTTCACGAAAGGAAAGGCTGTCTCAAATTGTTAATTTCCATGTTGAGGCAACTGACAATGGCGGAATAATGTAATAGCAAAAATCTTGTCACCACTTCTGGCTGACAACAATAATCAAAAATTTTGAATCGCTTTTCATGAAAATTGTTTAATCAATTTAATCGGCCAAACCATCAGCAATTGTAAACAATCCATCAACTTTTATGGTTGCAATTTTGAAAACCATCGATAAGCTGATAAAATCGCTTGCTTTTGGTCATTTTGAGCTGTGTTAACCTTTTTTTTCCCCCTGAAGAGCCGGTCAGCACCGAACGACGAACAGTTGGTTTTGAAAAAGTTGAAAGTCGAAGGCAATAAAAGTAAACCTAATTA
>JAHWFP010248033.1:0-12157 GCA_023313725.1 Lithobius niger
TGCAGTAATTAAATTGTTATATCGGACGTACGTAACGTATTCTTACCGCAATTCTTGTGTTTAGTTATTGTGTAAGTGATCCAAAAGTCAAACATGCATGTCAAAATGGATGTAATTGTCCTTTAAGCGCGCATTAAGTCCATCTTGATATTTACTAACGATGCAGCAGATTTTCGCGCTTCGGAAACAAATAGCAAATAGGTAAGCAGCTCACATCACCTGTGCATTGTGTCACCTTGATTATTCCTCAACAACATGTACGATTTTAACTTTTTTTGTTGTTAAAACTACCTCTGGGTGCAGTGCTATCAGTGTACAAAATCTGGTTAATCTGATTCAGTGGTTATTTCTTAATGGGAATACAATGGTTGCCATAGATCTGTCTTCCGCCTCGCTTTGCTCCAATTAAGTTTTTAAGCTTAATAATTACAGAGTAATTAACAAACTTTTAAACCAAGACAAACTGCCAGATATTTACTGTACATAAAGCAGCGCTCTGCGAGTTACTTTAAAACACAAGTTTAAGCCGTTAATCTAGAAGCGTGCTAACACTTCGTTCATCAAGTTCAGATTATTGGCTTTCAGTGACGTCTGATTGTTGTTGTTCAAGTCAAATCATTATTTTTATATATCACTGTTTGAACGAAGGCTAGCTACTGCATCTCTTACCCCAAACATTAAACCGACATTTTCTTGTATTGAATATCAAAGATTAATGCGAAAGAAAGTTTTGGAAATTGTGTAGATCGACAGGATTTACCAAGTGGGCAACAGAAAGTCCTGTGTCAAAGCAGAACACAAAGATTTCCAATATGAAAAAGATGTCTCAACATCGTTGATTTCATGCTGATAATTACTACTAGCTCATTCCACTTAGATAAAATAATTTATGTGACTAATATGCTTGAAATTTGACATTCAATTCATATTTGACTCTAATAGATGCCTTTTATGGTTTAACATTTGGGGAGGTTTTAACTCAAAGATTGTAATTATTTGTAATGCTATTTTCGTGAATGTTGGGAACACACCATCTTTATTGGAAATATAATTAGTCAGCAACCATTAATTATACCAAAGTTATTTTCTTTAGGCTGTTCAAAAAATGATTTACAATTATATTTTCACAAGGAGCTCACAATCAATACTTTTAAGCAAAACCATAAAACAACCAAAATGGTTGAGGTCATACAAAAACCCCGAAAGAGCAAAGGGATCTACCAAGTTTTTTGTCAGATAATTAAGCAGTGATCTCAGAGTCAAAATGGCTGCCACCAAGTTTTCCGTCCCAACCTGATAACTCATTCTTAACTGACACTTCGGTGGTTGTCAGTTAAGCTTGACGGGTTACGGTTCGCACCACAAATTTGGTGGCTGCCATTTTGGCTCTGGTATCGCTACTTTCTCTAGCGAAAACTTTCTGGGGGTCTCTTTACCCTTACAGGTTCTTGTATGATACATTTTACAGCAATTCTGGGATTTACATCAGAACAAGCATGCATTAGTAATAACACCAGACAAGCTAGACTGTCTAAAAGATATTACTTAGCACATCGCTAATTAAATCATAATTTACTTTAAAGTTTACAGTGTACAACTTGCTCGATTTTAATACACAAAGAATCATTCAACTATAACACTACCAGCTGAATCCGCAGATTTCAACATCAGTGGTTACATTACATAGACAGTTCGCATACAGAGATTGCTAGCGTAATATTTTGAATTTTAAGACCATAAAATTCGAGTGTAGGTTACATGCAAGACGAATTTAGCGCACAACAAACATGAGGTTAAACGACTGCAACTATATGTACTTAATGAAAGCTTACGTCTGGGTTACCTAAACACACGAGCACTACCATTAAGCCTGACACCAAACTAGTGTGACTGTCGTCAAGTTACACATAGCGATCTACGTCACAACCTATTTCCATGGAAGTCCATGACGTCACATCCCTCAACAGATATCGATAAGACCAACTAATGACCTCTCTTCACCAACTAACACGGAGATAGCCCAGTGGCTAATGTCACTGGCTTCCACCCCAGCTACGAGGTTTGAGACCTCAGCTGTGTGTAAGAAAAAAAAGTTACTCCCGTTACTAAATTTACAGAAAATAAAAAAAAAATGCCAACTGAGAACTGAAGGCCAACTGAAGTGAGCCAAGACCTGAGAACATGAGATGACATCCGTGAAATGATCTCGATTCAAAGTGACAGCCCAGCAAGAGCCAAGATGGTCACCGAGTGAACCAGCAATGATTTCGTCGGATCCTTACCTAATCAGTGGGATGACTCATCCTTAACTACTCAATGACAAAACTTACCAGAGGAGGAGGCTTATTAACACAGCGTATTTGGGCAATTGTCGGCCAATGACATACAAGATTAATTCGCTATCAGGTACTAAATCGAAAGGAACTGGGTTTTCGCATAAATCCTTCAATTTTAAGCCGTAGGTGATTTAATTTTGAAGCCTTTTGGCATCAAAATTGGGCATCTGACTAAATGACTTACTTAGTTCTTTGGTGCGGGCTTTCAAGCCAGTTGAAGCACGAACCCAAACTGGTTATCTGCCCCACGACGATGAGAAGGGACAATTTAGATGGAAACATCCAAACGGAAAACTCAGTATCTTCGACATACAACAGTCGACATGAGCAGGAGACACTGCGGGTCTTTCTCCTCCCGAAAATGCCTGGGATCGCCCGAAGAATACTATAACTGCCTGCAACAATGCAGAAACACCTATGAATCGAAAATCAATCGAGCTGACAAGTGGTAAATCTAGACACACGATAGTGTGTTGCCATCAAGTAATAGAATGGGACAAAGCATGGACGGAACATGGACATAAATAACATTTATTTCTAATGTTCCTTTTTTTTTTACAAACAAAATTGGGCAGAGAATTGACATACATGAGATAATCCAGACCTACCAGTTTAACAGCGTATCCAACGACGATAGGTGCGTGTTGGTATCACCGTACTCTGGTGTACTCTTCTTGCTGATTTAAGAAATTTTGGGTGACTGTTTTTACTTTTGCAACGACCCATTTTGGCACCTAAATATTATTGCTAAAACTCGGCCAACGTCCCTACTACAATCAGCCTTGTACCCAAAGGGTCAAAGGGTTTAACGAGCGTTAACCACTCCATTGTACCCAAGATGTGTCGCAACAATCTGCTTTCCCTCCAAGGATAACGTTGCAATTGTCACACTATCAACAACAATTGTCACTGTTACCGCAATACCACCTGCACGAAGAATGGATATGGAGTTTGCAGAGTGGCATTGTTCCCTAATCACAATGGTTAAAACAATGTATAACAATCAAAATGATCGTTCAGGGACCTGTAACTCCGGAATGGCTCGACCAATCGAAAAAGTGGTCTCTGTGAGGATGAAGCCCAGGGAAATTTCTGGCTTAGATCATGTTTCAGATTTTAGGTAGGTGCAGTAGTTTTTTCTGAAACCGTGTCACACAAGAACAAGAACAACAACAACACCAACAAGAAGTGAACAGTTTTCAAATTTTCGTGTGGCTCCGTACGTTTACTCTTGCACGGAATTGCATAAAAGTTGGTATAAACTTGGGAAAAGTTGCGATCGATTATTTGGCCAATTTTGGTCGAATATTATATTCCAAAGTTAACAATATAAGGGCCATTCATTGCCTTGGTAACCAATTGTAATGCTCGAGCGCTATGTATGTACATATTCCCATTCCAGTCACCCAACCGAACAGAAGTGCATTCAATTGTTTGTCATCCTGCAACATTCTGGTAATTATTAATTAGAATGTATTTCCCCCAACTTTCTCTTCTCCCGAGTCCTCCCAGCTGACTTACATCATGTCCCCCTAATTTTCAATAATTTCACACCCATTACATTTAGACTAGGAAGGAGGGTCTTTGTAAAGTAGGGCGAGCATTCCTTACTGACCATCATACAAATAACTGAACCATAACACTTACATCTGTACAAAGCCAATTCGACTTGATCATTTGTATAACTCGTTTCACGTCAATTTCCACCAGCCATTGCCATTATACCAAACCCCAAGATCCGTCCCTCCACTTCTGCGGTTAAAACATAGCCCTTTCTACTGCCCGGGGAGGAAGTAGAGATTTTTAGTCCTGGTTTGATTAAATTTATCAAAATATCCTAATACTAACGATCGCTGCGACCAGATGGGTTTAACTCTTAAAACTAGCCATTAATCGACAAAGTCCAGCTGGGTTGAGTTGAGTTGCCATGGTGACCATGACCAGCTTGACAGGCAGCTGCTCTAGGAGAAGCGCGGCTGGAAAAGGGAGCTAGGCATGCAACCTTCTGAAGGATGCTAGCCTACGTAGGGGCATCTCAGTTTATATTAGACTATGGTGCAAAAGAAGATCGTAGAAGCTCTTATGAAGTGAAAAGGCAGTTTAATAGTACGAATTAATTGTAGTTAGCCACTTCGTTTGTCACTGCAGGATCATTTCAAGGATGTTTGACTTAGGCAAGTCAATGAAAACAGCGGTATTATGTACCACTAAAAGTTGGGGAGGAGGAGGAGCGTGGGCCCGGCAGTAACATTACAAGTTAAGGTTTATAATAAAAATTACTAAGTTTCTGAGTAAATGCTGTAACGCATTAATAGAGGGGTACATTAAAAGAAGCATCTAAACTTTAAAGATTGTGGTTTTCGTTGCATGGAAGTGTGAAACCAGCCGAATGCTACAACAACATGGAAATAAAAACGGCAAGCTGTAATGTTTGTAAAATGTTCAAACATAAGTATTATTAAGGTTGATCGTTAGCAGAATCTTGTTCCCCCTAACACAAACACTAAACTATGGCTATATGCCGAAAGGAAATTCAAGACACGTATTTACAGTGTTTACATGAAAAGACTGGTCGACTGGAAATTGCGATTTTGCGTGCGGTGTTTTTAGGATTCGGTTCCCGCAGGATTGAAGATAAAGTTCTAAGCTTGGATTGTGTGAACTCCCCAGTCGATTTGGTCCAGTGGTTGGTGAATGGTGATGAAAAGATTTCTGGTTTTAATGCAGGATAGGCCTACGTCGGCTTATTGATCTTAGGTTTCGGGTGTCCTAACCAATCTATTTTGATGCAAGATGCTTTTACACCAGTGACTATAAAAAGGAAACGAAAAAAAGCCAACAAATTAACTGAACAAAATACGACTTAGCCGTTTAGGAAAAAAACCGGATTAGAGTTCACTCAAACAAAATGACTAAAGTTTGAACTCCAATTGCAGGAACAAGGATTGTGACATACCATCCTCCATGCGCATTCATACACAATTACACATACACCACTGATCAAACAATCTGGTTGGATATTTCACACATTAAAACACACACACAAAATATAAACGTAGAAATGCACAAGAACTAAATCTTACTCAATAACACAAAGCACACGCCCTAAACAACAAAATGCCTACAAATTTAAAAAATCAAAAATTCACACATAAAATACACACACAATCACTCACACAAAATAGAACTAAAATAGGAATCGACAAACACACTCTCACTAACAATAACAGTGATTAAAAATGATCCTTGCTCCCTGGAATAGGAATTCATATTATAGTTAGTTTTGTTCGAGTGAACTCTAATCCATTTTTTCATTTGGAAACCTTAACAGATTTGAGTTCCATGGTTATACGAGCTCTAATGTTTTTTTCTCTTAATGGAGAAGCCTTATTTTGTTCAGTTAATCTTATCTCTTAACAGGGGTGACGTCATTTCTATTCTTGCCTGGGATAGGGGACACTCTCTCTGGCATTAGGCTGAAAGGATGCATGTACTTCTCTCTGACTACGAACCTGACTACAATTTATTCCCCTTTCTGCGCCATTGCTGCGGTTTGGGAAAGTTTTGTTTGGCTTTGGGCGTCGTCTCCAGGGCTTTGGGCTTTGGGCGTCGTCTCCAGGCTCAGGGTGTTATTTGATGCTGTTTGGATTTGCATTTGTTGGTATCACATGATGCTTAAGAGTTATTTGGATTTATTTGTACCTTTACTGTAAGGTTTGACCTCATCCTCCCATGTTAAAGCCGCAATTTTGACGCCCCTCTGTGATGTTTTTTTTTTTGATAAAATTTGGTATGTAGGGTAAGCTTTGTTTTTGGCGTGTTCTTGTTAGCATGACACGTTTCTACTACGCTCTCTTCAGATCAAACTATGGTCTTATAAAGCTGGTTCTTAGCCCATCATTACAGGTAGTGCTCTGTGGATGTGCCCTCCCATAAGGCCTGTTCCAATTGGTCAAGTGGTTTAGGAGTTAGGGAGAGCTAAACGACCAGATTGATTGTTTTACATTGTTTTAAACATTGTTCTTATGCAACAATGCCAATCAGAAACGCCAGCTGATAGGTGCAGACTTAAGATTAAGGGGTTTATTTCCAGCAAACCGTAGGCTAATTGATAAAGATAGAAAACATTAAAACAATCTAATCAAAACTGCGTGCTACGCCAAAATAGCACGAATTAGAAAACAAAAACTAACTCTTTTGATTCTTAAGGTTAGGTTTAACTGATACGAAGTCAAAACAGCAGAGTAACACAAATCAACTTTTCTGTATGGTTCAGACACTGCAGTGTTTCTGTACTGTTTAGTCCACGTGAAACCTTACTGCTGTATCCAACTATTGTAAACGTAAATACAATTAAAGTCAAGACCCAAATTAAAAAACTTTTCATGCCAAACAAAGGAAGAATAATGTAAGGCTACACACTCGAATACTTTCTTGGCTAAATTTTTCATTGTTCTTCAGTCACATCGTCTACTTTCCGTTCATCGCTCTACTGATGGCACATATATCATTTTTCAAGATTCAAGCACTTTTCCAGGCATGGCATTTCATTATTACTTTCCAAGGCATTTCCATGTTTTCACGGACTCGCACAAACCCTGAATTACCTATAAAGCTGTGCTAAGACAGACGATTAATTTCTAAACATTTTCCAGCAATGTTGTTTAGCCAAGTACAATGCTCCAATCATTAGCTGATCTATCGTGTGCAAAAGTAAAAATGGTAAACACATTCGTAAAACAGCAGTAAGGTTTCACGTGGACTAAACAGTACAGCAATACTGCAGTCTCTGAAACCGTACAAGAAAGTTTATTTGTGTTCCTTTGCTATTTTGACTTCCAATTAGTTAAACCTTTTCTTAAGCATCAAACATGTTCGTTTTTGTTTTCTAATCCTCTTAATAAATCCGTTAAAATCCTTTTGTTTTTGGTTGCCGTAAAAAAAGGGGTTATATGATTGAAGTTTCATTTTACTTGTTAAAATGTACACGGATAAAAATTGGTGATTTTTAATTGAAATAATCAAATGTACAATTCAGAAAATTGCATCTGTTTAAGTGCTGTTGTGCTTTACCAATCATATACTTTACGTAAAGCACAACGGCACTCAAACAGATCCAATTTTCTCAATCGTACATTTGATTATTTCAATTAAAAATCACCAGTTTTTATCCGTGTACATTTTAACAAGTAAAATGAAACTTCAATCATATAACCCCTTTTTTTACGGCACACTTGACGTTTTTGTTTGTAATCCGTGTACCTTTTTTACGGCTATGGTGTCGCGTTATAAAGGTTTATGTATGCAGTCGATTGTTGCATGCACGAAGAATGGATCTGGAATTTGCTGAGTGGCATTGTTCCCTAAATACAATGGTTAAAACAATGTAAAACAATCAAAATGATCGTTTAGGGTCCCGTAACTCCAGAATGGATCGACCAATTGAAAAAGTGGTCCCTGTAAGGTTGAAGCCCAGGGAAATTTCTGGCTCAGATCATGTTTCAGATTTTACGTAGGTGCAGTAGTTTTTTCTGAAACCGTGTCAGCCAAGAAGAAGAAGAACAACAACAACAAGTGAACAGTTTTCAAAGTTACGTGTGGCTTCCTATACGTTTACTCTTGCACGGAATTGCATAAAAGTTGGTGTAAAGTTTGGAAAAGTTGTTATCTACTCTATTTGGCCAAATTTGGTCGAAATATATTGAATAGAAACGGAGAAATTAATAGTGTTAGTTTTGCTGGAGAGAGGACTTCAATCATATATGTATGATATGGAGAACAGAACGTTACAAATATATGCAAACGTCTACAGAAAACATTTGGGATACGTAATGAGGTGGAGGAGGAGGAGGATGCATTAGTAATTCGGGACCAAGTAACCCTTTCATGCATGAATCATTTCTGGAGATTTTTTTAAGACCAGTCGCGGGATTCGAACTGGCATTCCCTTGGTTTGGAGATGAGGATGCTGACCACACGGCTGTTGTTGATCGCTTTGCTTGGGGTCCCCGCGGCCCCCTCAGAAATCTTGCAACGCCGTATGGACTTTCTTTGCCCGTCTAGGATCTGTTCTTATTTTAGCGCATCGTTCATGAAAGGGTTGGGAAAAAAAAGAGCTACTCCATTTCAAAATACAAGTAGAACTAAATTCATCCATCAAACTTCACCCATCTTTAATACGGCGGCTTCTACTAAAAATAATAGTAATAATTATATCGAAGACATATGAAAATTATTTTCGAAAAGTTAAAATGGCATTGTTAATATGTACAGTTGAAGATGTTAACATTTAAAATCGGTTTATTGGTTCGAGCTCCAGAGCAAAACGAGCCAACAAGAACGACAATAAGAACATTGTAGTTATAATAAAATAACTTTCAAAAGGCCCAGTGCCTTTTTATTACTTCATTTTAGGCTATAATAATTTAAAATCCGTTCAGTGGTTAGATCTGCATGTGACAGCAAAAAATCCCAACAAGGACAACAAAAATAGAATCGTAGTAAAATAAAATAACTTTGCAAAAGGCCTTGTCTAGACACACGCTAGTGTGTCACCGCCAAGTAACAGTAGATCATCCCATTGTAGACATCCGATTGTTAAAAAAATTGATTGTTAATGATAAAAAGGCGGCTCACTAGCAGACATGTGTCTGTTAACTGTAAGCAATTAAAAGCATATTTTGGAATGTTGAGGATAAATCCCAATGCGACAGAAATGTTTCAAATTGTGGAAAATGTAAGGGGAAGAGTCACAGATTAAGAAAAACTAAAATTTAAAGTATAAGTGTCCACCAATCATACAGAAAAAGATGCGTCAATAACGTTGTTTTTATGTTACTGTTAGCTAGCTAGCTGACTAGCTAATAAGATTTTTCCCATGTTAAATCCCATAGACTTTTTGCTCATGGCTAGCGCAAAATTGAGAAGGCCTGCCTACCTAAACTTTTGCACAAGGATGCATGGTGATCTGAGGATGGTCCTTTTGTTGGTTTGGGGGTTGTAGGGGGTCAGGACAAATGCGTGGGAGGGTTTTGAAATTCACCACCGGAGAATTTAAATTTCGTTTCTTTTCCAAGTTGCAACCATTCCATTCTGTGATTTTATTGAGGCCTTAGCCTATTGCCATGCGCCCCAAACACGAGATTTATGCACCACTACAAACTATACTACAAACCATACCACAAACGTACCATACGATACCATCCATATACCACAAACCACTACCCAACCGCTGCAAACAATACAACTGCAGTACTCACAACACTGGACGTAAACACCTCCCCGTTAAGGGTAAGATCAGTTACAGGCACCTCACTCCACTTCCCCGCACAACCCACACAAGGCAACCCACTTTCCTGCCGTGTTCCCAAGTTCCAGTGGGCAACTGGGATACCATGGGTACCACAAGGCATACGCAGGGATGCCTCACGCCCAATACACAGCACAGCGAACGATGGTGATGGGGGAGGGGGAAGGGGTGTGGGGCTAAACATCAATCCCTGCTTCAATGAAAAACGATGCGATGGCGCGAAGCTTGGCAACCGGGAATGGACCTTCTATATGCGACAAGAGTTCACTGAATGATGGAAGAACACTTAACCCGGGTGCAAGACGTCACCGCTCTGCAACAAATTTTTGACAGGCAACCAGGACATGTTCAGCGGTCTCAACCACTAAACACAACGTGCACAGCGGAGAGTCAACCCATCCATACCGGAACTTACGCACTCGCAGCAATGTGAAGCCAACTCGCAACCGCGACAAAATCCTCGCGTCACGGCACAGTAGCTTATCAATATTCGACTTGTTGGAGCACACAGGATGCACAGCAAACAGTTGCAACCAAAGATTTTAAGCAACAATGGCTTGAACAATCAAGACTGGTCCTTAGATTTATTGTAAAAGCCTGGACGAACTAAAAACTCTGAACTGTAACGAAGGACAAAATAAAGAAACATTAACGTTGCCGTGGATTGCGTAAGAATAAAAAGTGATGGTTATGGTTGACCTACGTATGACGGTTATGCAACAATACGAGCATACACGAGCCAATGGGTTTTTTGTTAATAACCCCCCCAAAAATTTTTCGCGTTCTGCTATTTTAGTAACAGCGACCTTCGGGGGTTTCTGCATGACTAAATATGAACTAAATCTTGAAACATTAAGGGGAAGTTGCAGAGATAAACAAAAACAACTGAAGGGGATGCGCTGACTGAGTGAGCGAAGCGAACGAAATCAGCTATTGTTAGTCAATGTGTGCAAAAATGGGATTGAAGCATCTTAAACAGACGGTGTAATCTTATATACGTTCACAGTCCTATGAAAGTTGTGATATCCACCCAAAACCAAAACTGGTAGAAAAACCCGCCAAGTTTCCAAAAAAACGATCGGCCTTTAAAGGTAGTGATATCATTCCACCAGGGAAGTGCCGCCAAGGTTAATCCTATTAGCCAAGTTAATCGCACCGAATAATACTTTGGACGTTAAATGAAAGCTTGAAGATTGCTACCGCTAGTAGCAATCTTCTAGTTTTCATTTAACTTTCGAACTATTAGTATGTGCGATTAACTTGGCTAATAGGATTAACCTTGGCGGCCTTTCCCTGGTGGAATGATATCACTACCTTCAAAGGCCGACCGTTTTGGAAACTTGGCGGGTTTTTCTACCAGTTTTGATTTTGGGTGGATTAATACTTACACCTTCTTACATTATAAATCAGCAGAAACGAAGACAACGACCTCCGTAAAAAAAAAAACCCTAAAAGAAATACTTGCTTCAATTCTTGGGCTAGAAGTTGAAACTGGGACGTTATTACCTTGAAAAAAAGTCAAATTGGGACATTGTTGCCTTGACTAACAATTTGCTCCGCGCGGTCATCGTCATGGACGAAGAACACTTACTTTTCACGTCGAGGATATTACCCGTTTTCCGAGTGCTGAGAGCTGACAATGTTGAGACGCGCAGCGTCGAGACATTGTTTGGATCTCGGCACGAGAAAAGAGGGTGAAATCCTATTTATTACCCGGTTTTTTGCCTCTCAGTCCGACGAGTATTGTTGGCTGCGTTTGGTTAGGCTCGGTGAATGTGTATGCTCGCGCTCGGTGATTATTACAAGCGGAGCCGTATGTCCTGTTGCTTTTTTGTTATGGCAAAACAAGTTATGGAGTTTGAGGATCTATTTCACGTATCCAGTAGCCTAACCATGATGAAGACAATACGGACAATATTGGCTTATCAGGTGAAGCAGTAGAAGATGCTACTAACAAAGAACAATTAAGACAATAGTAATAAAGAACAGTTAAGACACATGTTTTCTTGTGGAACCATTAATTTGAATGAAGGTTGCAACATTATTTTCAATTCTAAGTAACATATAAAATAATTCAATTAGCAAACTAGCATTTTTTATCCAATTGCAAATGTATAATTTACGAATTCGTTAATTTGCTGTGGTTGCTGACACTTAAATAAAAAAATAATTTTTATGGCTTTTTAAAATTTATGTATTGCCGGTCTATGATAATAATGAATACATCCGCCATTTTAGTGCTGAGAGCCAATCCGCCATTTTGATGCAAGAGATCGGTTCTCAGCACTGCAATGGCGGATATATTGCACTAAGCGTTCTTGTATCATTGTTGCTCTCCTGCACCGTTACATTGTTAAAAGAGGACTGAGAGGCAAAAACCGGGTAATAAACGGTACGGATTGCTCAAGCCAAAGCGATAAACTGAGAGTGGGGAGGAGGGCCTGAACGGTAAAGGCCCGTGTGTTAGGCGCCCTACTCTTTAGAAGAAAAAAAAAGAGACTGGGAAGATGGT
>JAHWFP010248035.1:19687-30096 GCA_023313725.1 Lithobius niger
ACTTGATTATTTCATGTTAGCTTTTTTATAGTTTCGTGATAGTTTCTAGCTAGTGTCATGTTAGTTTCTTGTTTTCTTCTTGTTTTCTTCTTGTTAATATCTTGCTAGTTTCGTGTTTGATTCTTGCTAGTTTTGTGCCAGTTTGTTGCTAGTGTGACAGTCTGCAAATTGTTGGCCTTTATCACAGTTTGTTTAGACATGGGTTTAAGTAGACTTTATGGTGACATCATCTTTCTTTCATTCCGTTTTGCTAGTTTCCTTCGTGTCTCTTACTGGATAGTTTCGTTTTAGTTTCTTGCCAGTTTATCTGTCGGCAAATTGGTTGCACTTATCTTGGCCAGAATTTGTGTAGGAATGGGTGCAAATACCCTTCTTGCTTGTGTCGCCCATACCCTTCTTTCTTTCATACTTGATAACGTCATGCTAGTTTCTCGCTATTTTCTTGCAGTTCGTGTTACTTTCTGCAAGTTTCATGTTAGTTTCTAGCTAGTATCGTATAAGTTTCAGGGCTTTTTTACTGTCTGCAAATTGTTGGTCCTTTTCAAGGCAAGACTTTGTTTAGTATGCTTGATCAGTTAGCATTTGTAGTTAGCATTTTTCTTGTTTCTTGATAGTTTCTACCTATTCTTATAACTCGTGTTAGTTTCTTCCTAGTTTCATGTTAGTTTCGTACACGTTTCTTGTTAGGTTCTTGTTTGATTGTTGTTAGTTTCTTGCTAGTTTCGATTTAGTTTCTTGAAAATTTCGTGTCAGTTTCCAATAATAATGACTAGTTTCGTATTACTTTATTGTTAGTTTCTTGTTAGCAGCTTCTTGTTAGCTTCTTGCTAGTTTCGTAATAATTTCTTGCTAGTTTCGTAATAATTTCTTGCATGTTTCGTAATAGTTTCTTGCTAGTTTTGTGCCAATTTCCTACTCTTGTAACAGTCTGCAAATTGTAGGCCTTTATCAAAGTCTCACTTCGATTAGACATGGGTTTAAATGGTTTTTGTGGTGACAACCCCACATCATATGTCTTTCCGTTTTGCTAGTTTCGTTCCTATATCCCTTACTTGCTAGTTTCGTGTTAATTTCTTGCAATTTTCCTATCAGTTTCTTGCTAATTTCGTGTTAGTTTCTTGCTAGATCGTGCTAGGTTCTTGCTAGTTTATCGGTCCGCAAACGGTTGGTCCTTATCAAGGTCAGACCTTGTTTAGGAATGGGTGAAATAACCTTAGTTTTTGTGTTTCACATACCGTTCCTTCTTTCATACTTGATAACTTCACGTTAGTTTCTTGCTATTTTCTTGTAGTTCGTGTTAGTTACTTGGATGTTTCATGTTAGTTTCTAGCTGGTATCGTAGCACATTCTTGGCTTTTTAACTGTCTGCAACATTTTTGTTTATGTCTCCCATATCCCTCAATTTAATACTTGATGATTTCATGTTGGGTTTTTATAGTTTCGTGTTTATTTCTCGATAGTTTCTATCTAGTTTATTACAACTCGTATCAGTTTCTTGCTAGTTTGGAGTTAGTTTCTTGCAAGTTTCACGTTAGTTTCTTGAAAATTTCATGCCAGTTTCTGGCGAGTTATGTGTTAGATTCTTGCTACTTTGGCGGCATTTTCTTGCCGGTGTGACAGTCTGCCAATTGTTGGCCTTTATTACATTTTGTTTAGACATGGGTTTAAATAAGCTTTGTGGTAACAGCCCCATATCAGCTTTCTTTCTAGTTCCTTATAATGGTCGCGTCCGTTCTTGAGTCCTCCCATGATGCAACGCAAATTATCGAGTGAGCTGTACTGGCAGCAAGGCGCACTGACAGAGCTGAAAAAAGTGGCGGCCTCTCAATCATGCTCTAAACTTCGTCAAGGAAAAGCTATCAACAGTCAAGCCAGGGAAGTAATTCAAATCGTTGCGCGTCGATATCAGCAAGATGTATTCCCCAACAGCACCTTAAAAAGTATGAAGGATTCATTAAAGGCTACTGCAGAATACACTGGAGTAAGTTGTTCTATCGTAAATAAAATGCAAGAACAACAAATTTGGCTTTGGAAGAATCTCCCTGAGCTTGACTGTTGATCCAAACAAAGTTTTTGGCACAAATATAGTTCTTTTTCAGACCCACTAAATCATGATAAGAGCCAGACGTCCTGTTTTATCTCGTAGTACTGGATAAACGTTCGTTTCCCACTTATTTTTCTAAAAAGTAATAGGCCTACATACAAAATTTACGCCCCTCCCCCCTACAATCAATCCCCACCTAACCACACGTTTTGGGTATTGAGCACCAATAATATATTTTGTACGATTTGAGGGAAAAAAAGAAATAACTGCAAAAACAGCGTCGCCAAAAAAAAAAAAACACACCCCCTCAAGCTCGTATCTCTATAATAATGTACAACTCTGGAGGCTAACAAGTAAACAATAAGTTTTTCAGAATAAAAACCGTGAATTACAATTTGACCTGCAATCTCAGAGAACAAGAATTATAAAAAAATGTTCCCTGAAATTGTAGGTCCGTTTCTGATTATTTTTGTCTGAGACCCAAAACTAACGACAAGAATGAAAATTTCAAGTGGTTGTTCATTTGTGTGCCAGTGAATTTTCATGGAGACAACACGAGTTGCAGTCAGGGGCGTCGTCGTACACCCACAAACTTAGGCGGGGGAGGGGGGGGGGGGCAAAATCTTTTCCGACTGGGGAGCGCTGGGGAAACGCTTTTATGAGTTTGAGACAGCTGGAAGACCCAAATTGGCACTTTTCAAAAGGAAGGGCTAGTACCAGACGGCCCACCTTCCGCGCACAAGCCAAAATCGTGTTTATTTATGGGAAATTGAGATGAGGCTGATAGGGAAGGGGGGGGGCGTGTCCGCTTTCTCCCCTCCTCTCCCCCTCTCTCCCCGGTTCCCCAATGGCACGACGCCCCTGGTTGCACAGTGTTTGGAAATACGAGTTGAAAGCAACGCAGCCCTGTATTACATACACTAAGAACCTCGTAAGGATTAGTATCATTCGCTAAATCATTTTTTTTTAAAGTAAAGAACAAAAACAAGTATTCTTTCTTAACCATTTATGCCTCCAGTAGCCTCCAGTTTATTTCCGGTTTTTTTTATTAACACGAAAAACTTTTTTTTAAGTGTAATTCGCGCCTGCTAGGGATAAAAAAAAAGGTTTTTTTCCTTCTGCTGGCATAGCACACGCCTACCAATGAACGGAGAACAGCAGCTGGCCGGTCGGCATTCCCGCAGAGCAGTCTACAATGCTGGTTACACACAGGGAGCTCCACTGTTGCTGGCAAAAAAAGTCGATGACAATTTTCCAGAGGACTCAAAAACCGGCGCGCGTATTATAGTGTCTCTTACCGGTTAATTTGGTATCACTTTCTTGTTAGTTTCGTGTTAGTTTCTTGCCAGGTTATCAGACGGCAAATTGTTGGTCCTTATCTTGACCATAGTTTGTTTAGGGATGGGTGCAATATAGCCTTCTTACTTGTGTTTCCCATACCTTTCCTTTTTTCATACTCGATACTTTCTTGCTATTTTTTTTTTGCAGTCCGTGTCAGTTTCTTGCTAGTTCTTGTTAGTTTGTTGGTAGTTTGGTGTTAGTTTCTTGCTTGTTTCGTGTTGGTTTTTTTGTTAGGTTCTTTTTAGCTTCTTGTGAGCTTCTTGCTAGCTTCTTGCTAGTTTTGTGTTTGTTTCTTGCAAGTTTCGTGACAACTTCTGGCTGCTTTCGTGTGAGTTTCTTGCTAGTTTTGTGCCAATTTCTTGCTATTTTTACAATCTGAAAATTTTAGGCCTTTATCAAAGTCACATTGGGTTTAAATAGGCTTTGTGGTCAAAGCCCCACATATCTTTCTGTCCGTTTTGCTAATTCTCTTCGTGTCGCTTACTGGCTAGTTTCTTGATAGCTTCATTTTAGTTTCTTGCTAGTTTGTCTGTCGGCAAATTGTTGGTCCTTATCAAGGCGAGACTTGTTTAGGAATGGGTGAAATACCCTTATTTTTTATCTCTCTCATACCCTTTCTTCTTTCATAACTGGTAACATCATGTTAGCTTCTGGCTAGGATCGTAAAAGAACCTTTTTATTTGTCCCACCCTCCCGTCTTCCTTCCTTCCTTCTTTCGTGTCAGGTTTGGCAAGTATCGTTTCTGTTTCTTGCTGTTTTCATGTTAGGTTCTTGCCTTTTCATCTGGCTGCAAATTGTTGGTCCTTGTCTAGGCTAAGAGTTTATTTAGAAATGTGTGCAAGTAACTTTCTGTGTGCGTGTCCCATTACATACCCTTCTTTCTTTCATACTTGATTTTTCATGTTAGTTTTCTGATAGTTTCGTATAATGGTTCCTGACAGTTTGTTGCTAGTTTCATACAATTCGTGCTATTCAGGTTAGTTTTTTATTGCTAGTTCACGTTATGTTCTTGCTAGTTTCGGTTAGTTTTTTGCTAGTTTCGGTTAGTTTTTTGCTAGTTTATTGTTAGTTTCGTATTACTTTCTTGCTATTTCGTGCTTGTTTCTTGCCAGTTTATCTGTCCGCAAATTGTTGGTCCTTATCAAGGCCAGACTTTGTTTACAAATGAGAGAATGAATTTTTGTGTCTCCCATACCCTTCCTTCTTTCATACTTCACAACTTCAGGTTAATTTCTTGCGATTTTCTTGCGGTTTCACTGGCTGGTTTCCCCCCTTTCATTATACACACAGACAATGTCCACGCAGTGCACGCACGACGGACGACAAACCCCTGTGGGCTTGACAGTTACGGCAGCCACCTCCAGCAGAAAAAAAAAACACAAGAAGTCCGCTTACACTTTCGTCGCTAGGCAACGGATATTGATGCTGCCCTAAAAAGCAGTAATTGTTCGGAATCTTTGAGCTCTTTCCCAAAGATCGTTTCTTTCTGTTCGCTTCGTTTTCAGTTTCACTTTTCGCCGCAGAAATCCGGGGCGCTGGCTGGCGCTCTTTCTCCTTTTAATCCTGCCTCGGCGTCCATTATTGCGATCACGAACAAAAGGAGGTTCTGAACACCCCACGTTTTCCACTTCCCTGGTGCCGAACCACCGACCCGTGCCACCGGAAGTTCGCCAGCGTCGTCGCCTTGGCTACACTGCAGTGGCGACGAAGTTACGCCCCATCTCGATATTCACTCAATCGGGGGGGGGGGGGGGGTATTCTTTAGTGTCCCCTTTCTACCTCTTCGCACCAGACCAGTAAAAAATTATGCATGCGCTGCAAAAAAATAGGGCCTATTGTCGGTTTGCAGTGTTCAGTGAGATCTCCTTCCCCTCCCCCCCCCTTTTCGCCCTTTTGTTCGTGTTTGAGGTTAGATTCTTTGGCCAGTCTGCAAACTGCGGGTTGAAATACGTCTATATCTCTTTTCCTGCGCCTGTCGATAAAATTCGTCTATAAAACTGCACAGTGGTGACTCGTTCTACAAAGCTTTAAATTTGTTAGGTTGGAGTGTAACGACTGGATCACCTTGCGGAGCACACACAGAGGGAAACGTGCTTTTGTTGAAAAGTCAAGTTAGGCTAGCCGTTCTCCTCTTAAGACTTACTATATTAAATAACATAAAAGTTTTAGCACGAGAGATAAAATTTTTTTTTTTTTCGTATTTGCCTGTAAAAGTTTGAGAATCCAAATTACGAGGCACACGCCTTGTCCTTAAGGAAAATTCAAATGTAATTTTCTGTCTAACACGAGCATTTTCAGAGTTAGGCCAGAAAATTTGGTTTGGATTTCCTTACGAACAAGACGTGTGTCCACGGAGTGTGACAGGGAAATTAGATTCTATATTCACCGTAGTTCTTGACTCGTTCTATCATTCAGTAAATAAATAAATAAATTATACGTATACAACATTTATTTTTATTTATTTAATGGGTGATAGTACGAAGCATACAAAAAGCGTATATGTGCTAAATACAACTGAAAAACGTAATGCAATTACGGATTTCATCAATTTGAACAAAAAAGACCTGATACCTACCCCAAAGCAAAACTTGTTAAGGATTCCCGCCAAGCTTTTCGGCCGTGTGAAGTCGTCATATCAAAAGCCCAGCTAATCCCACCGACTAAGACTTCGAACGTTAAATGAAATTATTGGAAATTGCGCAGTAAGGAATTTCACATATTTCATTTAACCTTTGAACTCTTTTACACGGTAGGATTAGCTTGGCGAAAGAGCTTGGCGTTTGCTATCACGACTTCACACGGCTAAAAGCTTGGCGGGAATCCTTAACAAGTTTTTGTTTTGGGGTAGATAGAAATTACCGAAGCGTTCACATAAAAAATTTTGAGTTCCTAAGTGACATAATGTGAAATTTCTAAGTGGATTTCTGAGTGATAATGTTGACAATGTGACAATGTAATTTTCTGTCTAACACGAGCATTCTCAGAGTTAGGGCAGAAAATTTGGTTTGAATTTTCTTATGAACAAGACGTGCGTACACGGTAAGGTAGATGTCTGTAAGGTAGATTGGCTAATTTTGTACGCTATGGTTTTTAAATTTTTGCCTTAGTTCATTTAGATTTAAATCAAATTACAATTTAATGAATTTACGACGAGCATGGTGTTTTTTTTCTTCCAATTTTTCCCTAAAAATTCCTCCATAACGATATCGGCATGTTTGCTTTCCTTATACTTGGATTTTGTATTTGGTTAGTGGTCGTCGTGGCTGAGCTGTGAGAGAGCTTAACCTTGTTGCTGGACGTTTGCGGATCTGGTCGAACCCTTGGACAGGGGACCTTGGCAAAGTCCCCGCCAGGACTGCTGGCCAGGGTAGCGTGAGAGGCTACCATGCTCCTTCAGCGGCTATGGGATGTATTCTGGCTAATTCTGGATAATCTTTCGGCCCCGACGATGATCGGAGGTTTCCCGGATCGAATCCCCGGGCTGGCTCCTCCCTTTACCGGATATTTCTTCTTCTCTAAAAATCTGGAAAAAATAATAAAAATTGAGCCGGTTCAGCCATACAAGCATTAATTGCTTCGGCTGACTTAAGGCTCGTCAAAATTTCTTTAAAGTTAAAAAAAAAAAGTTGCTGTATTTGACATTTAAGGGGAAGTTATATTTCAATGTGTTATAATCTGTTACTTATAGTTAAAATTTTATGTTCTTTCCTAATTTCTTTGGCTTTTTCTTATTAATTCTTTTTATTTCGGTTCTAAAAGGTGGTTTTATATTTTGTTTTCAATCGTTTGTAAGTTTAATATGTCGACGTTTTGGTTGCGTTTCCATAAATTTCAATCATATATCTTATATTGGATTGTGTATTAGTATACGCATTAAATTTTGTTCTTGGTGGGAAAAAACAAATCATGTCATAGTACATCTTTTCATATAAAAAAATTTATATATATATTTATTATTCCCTATTCAACATATTTTTTTTACATGAAAGATGTTTGGCGTGATTTGTTTTAACTGTTTAGTCAATAGGTTATTATGTTCTTCATCAGGTATCTAAGTTTGATCGATTTGTACTTGGTCTGGGTGTTCGCAAAGCGGATTTTAAAAAAAAATTCTTGCGTTCAGTGTGTGTATAAATGCATCACTATAAAAACGAAGGTAAATATTTTCGTTTACATAGTTATGTCCGTTTCAATGACTAATTCCTCGCTAAAGAAAACTTCATTAGAGGATGGACGCCGGGTGTAGCCCACAACGCATGCGCGCTGCCCTATAACATATGAATGTACTAAAATCAAAGCAACGCGTTGCGTGCTTTACGCCTTTACGCCTGTATGTCTGAACCTTTCGGTAAACCATGATGCCGTTCTGCGGGTGGTAGCCGTGGCCGTTATGGAATATTCAGACTTTTCGCATTGAATACCAACCATCCTTCAACGTGCATACATCCATGTTGGCTTTCCTGCGTGACTCAGTTTTGCCACATTAGTTCAAAATGTATGCAAATGTGGCCAACACATTCGTTTTCTTGTCGTTTTCTTTCGTGTGAGTTGATTTTGCCACATTAAAACTGAGTAAATATTACAAACGCTAGCCTCAACGGGTCGGAACAACCCCAACAATTTCTTTCATTCCGACAGGTGGAGTTAGTGACAAGTGCGCCAGCTTTCTTTCCTTCTCTCCACATTAAAACGAACGAGCCCGAAATATGGTTGTGAGCCATTTTAAAAGGTCAACAGAAACCTCAAATTTGACACAAAAATTATTTTGATT
This sequence comes from Lithobius niger, assembly GCA_023313725.1. Classification (NCBI taxonomy): domain Eukaryota; kingdom Metazoa; phylum Arthropoda; class Chilopoda; order Lithobiomorpha; family Lithobiidae; genus Lithobius; species Lithobius niger. Next base: position 27,844 of record JAHWFP010248035.1, read on the forward strand.
TTTTTTTTGTTTTTCCGTACATGTAGCCAGCACAGCTGTGGCTTTGTCTATGCCGTGTAAGTCACCAAATTAAAACAAAACAACGTTGAAAGTAGACAATCAGCAGATTTTCTTCATTTTTAATAACCGACACAAGCCCGTGTATGATTCTGAAAGGTGAATCGAACCTCGAATTTTGTCAATACAGCATTCTAGTATTTTTTATTATTTTTTTTCATGTATGTTAAGAATTTGTTTCCGATGTGTGACGCTCGATTTGAGGCTTGTGTGAAAGGAAAAAACTGTGGAAAGTAGGGCAAGAGTTTTGGTCACTTGATCAACGGCGTCAGTAGAAACTGAGTGGTTCTCACAAAAACTTGAAAAGTACCTCGAAATTAGCAGTAAGAATTACGAGCACAATTTCGACAAATAGTACATGAATTGGAGTAAACAGGAACTGTCGTGTGCTCCTTGATAACTAAATAAAAGAATTTACTGTGAATATTTGAAAAAAAAATTCCATGCATTTACCGTGGTTCGAATACATTTCTCCACCAGGTAGAGGGTTTGTTGAGAGAAGCCCTTGTATAAGATAAACTGCTCATGAGGATTTATGTCCATTTAATTCAACTGCCAATGCGTTTTTCAAAAAAAAAAAAACTACACAAAAATACATACAGAAAAATGGAAATATTGTTTGCCCCCAAAAATTGTCTTCTACGCACACTTTTCAAAAATGAACATTGACAAGGCTACTTGTGAGTAAAAAGGTAAAGATTCAGTGCGTCTCCTGACCGGTCCAAAATCATAATGGCATGCACAACAAAAAAATTTACTTTCAGCGCTTATAAAAATACATTTGTGTACCTTGTTCACCTGTAACAACGGACATGCCATGGTGATGGGACACGAAAAGTTTTAAAAGGTACCGTGCAATACACTGACAAGGCAATAAAAGGCAAAATTTCGCGTCAAGAGACCAGCCCTTCTTCACACAAGTGGGTGCGGCCATATTGTTAGGTGACGTCACAAAGTTAGTATTTAATATTAACAGGAAGAATGTCCAACAAGGAGTCGGCAAAGTTTTTAAATACGTCCGTTGTCCTTTGACAATTCGCTGAAATTGTAGTATATATGCATCAAGTTGGGTTCTAATTTTTTTTTCTTTAGGTTCTGCGTATAGGAGTATCGTGGTTTCGCTGACAAGTATGTTGTGATCAGTGGACTTGGAATATTTGTAAACCGCATTTTTTTTTTCATTATTAAAACAGGGTTAAACCAGGACGGAAAGCTTTCAGATTTGCCGCATTGACCACCATCTTTAAAGGTGCATGCATCCATGTTAGCTTTTCCGTATAACGAACACAGATAATCAATTGTGTGTTTTTGGTGACAGAGTGCCTTGTTGATATCCAAGATGGTTATAAAAACAATGGCGGCCGTCGATTAAAGCCACCCCATCCAGGAAGACGTAGCCCGCTCATAAAATACCTGCAGGACTCAAGATACGCTGCGCACACAATAGCTCAAAGGTATTGCAAACGTTGCCAACACATTCATTTCCTTGTTTTTTTTTTCTTTCGTGCGAGATGATTTTGAGACATTAACTCTAACCTGTGTAAATGTTGCAAACGTTAATCTCAACAGGTCGCACGACATACCGGAAGGATTGATGTCCCTTTAATCCAACTGCACACGCGTCTTTCACCTGCATGGTGAAACAAACAAGAGTCAAATAAATACAGATGCAAACCTATTTACGTTACTTTTTGGACTTATGTCAGACTGCCTGAGCGGGGAATTGAACCCAAAGGCCGAAGACCTACCGCTGAGCCATACTGACACAGCCTATAGACGTTTCCTTTTAGGCCGTGCCAGTATGGCTCAGCGGTAGGCACCTCGGCCTTTGGTTTCAAAGGTCGTGGGTTCGATTTCCCCGCTTAGGTAGTCTGACATATAAGTCCAAAAGGCAGCGTAAATAGGTTTGCATCTGTATTTATTTATTTATGTATTTATTTATTTTTCATTATTTTTGGATAAGGCACCAGCATGATCATTTTTGGCGGACCCTTTAAAGCCCTTTTACATTGCCTATAGGACACAGTGGTTGCAGGTACCGCACTTTATCACATAAATAACTCCCCTGGCTGAGTCAGTTGTGTGATTAAAACTGGATTCCAAATTTCCAATGCATACTTTTGCAGGTATGTACGAGGTGATTTTTTGCGCTGCAGAGGTTTCCTGAGCAAGAAGCTTGGCGAAAAAGGTCACCAG
>JAHWFP010248037.1:0-18186 GCA_023313725.1 Lithobius niger
CCATTTTGCTTGTAAATGAGCCAAAACCAAAACTGAATAAGAGAAGCTGTCAAGTTTCCAAAAAGGTTCGGCCTTTGAAAGTAGTGATATCATTCAACCAGGGAAAGGCCGACAAGGTGAATCCCATTAGCCAAGTTAATCGCACCGAATAATACTTTGGACGTTAAATAAAAACTTGAAGATTGCTACCACTAGTAGCAATCTGTTAGTTAGCATTTAACTTTCGACCTATTAGTAGGAGTGATTAACTTGGCTAATAGGATTCACCTTGACGGCCTTTCCCTGGTTGAATGATATCACTACTTTCAAGGGCCGACCCCTTTTGGAAATTTGGCGGCTGAGAGCGCTGTTGTAGTGCGTGATAGAGGTATGCGCTTCACCATTTTCGAAAAGTGACGGAAGTGTACAGAAGACAGGTTGCAACTAGGTGGTCGCTGCAGCCGCTAGTTTTAATAAATTGCCAATTGAAATTTCAATTGAAACTTGTGTACTGCTATGGATACAAACCGGAGTTAGTGACTGGTAAATGGCTTGGAAATTGGACCGAACCTGGAAAAAAATACATAAGGCCTGGAATGTAGTTCAGACGTGTGCACCTTGTGTGTACCAACGTGTGATAGACCTAGTATATATTTAAGTCCATGGGACTGTTCGAATCCGGGTCATGCCACTCCTATGAAACGTAATAGTGATTTCACACGGAATAATTCGTCTCGGGCTGGGGGCTGGCCGCGGCCGGACGCGGCCAACCCTCTTTAGCAGATTCTGGAGGGCCAGCGCGACTTGATTTCAGACGGTTTAATTATAAGCGGCCGTTGTCAGCCTCCTTGTTTTGACAACAATCAGTGGTGGGAAATTTTTAACTACAATGAAGCTTTGTTAGCATTTCCAGCAGCGCGTCACGGCGCGCGTTCGGATTTCAGACGGAATAATTAAAGCGTGCCAAGCAGCGCCAGCCCGGTTGTTGCGTAGCGGCCATCGTGGCTCGCTGGCGCGCGACACGGGACGGCACGGCACGGCACGCAAACATTATTCCGTGTGAAATCCGCGGGCGCGGCATGGCATGGCATGGCATGGTATAGCACGCAAACATTATTCCGTGTGAAATCACTATAAGTGCATATAAAGGTGGCTTACTGAACTACGATATTTCTAGTGTACGATTTTCGCTATTGGCTAATTTCCAATTTTCCTGTCTATTTATTACTATACCTTACGACTTGGTAGCCAACCAGTGGGTTTATTATCGCAAACTTTACGGCTCAGCCATAACTTTAGCTCCTGATAAACACTACACCTCTAAAAGGCTTAGTCCGTCTTTCCTTGAACGAACAATTACTCTCCTTCATCCTTCTTTCGTCTTTCTTTCTCTTTCTTTTTCTTTCTTTTTCTTCCCCCATTCTTTATTTTCTTTTTCTCTTCCAACCATTAGCATTTGAATCCGATCAAGCCCAATAAAGCAACGCATGCGCAGCCTCCCCCAGTCTACAAGTCGCTGAAATTTATGCCTTTCTTTGATGAAGACGCGATGCCGACATCATGGCGCCCGACAACAACTCAGTTTTCAACTAAGGAGGAAAGGAAAAAAAATACCCGATTCCTCAAGGAGACGTACGATGGCGGAATCAAGACAGGGGTGATTAGTTTAACGTTTGGATTCAGTCAGAGGTTCTCAACACGGTAACTAACAAATAAAAATTGTTCTGTCAACGGGAACTGGTCGTCACTCGTGTACACCGCATGGATAAGAGTACTACTACTATACATACAATGAAAGGAGTGAAATCAGCCGGAAGTCGTAGCGTAAAACAATGCATACCTGTATTGAGCGTTATTGAATTTGACGCTTACGCGCTATTACCATCACTGGAACTCGCACTGCACGTCTTTATTGATTACTTGTCAAACGTTCGAAGTCATTATTTGTACCACTACGTTGTCCAAAGGCGATTTGAGAAGGGTTTTTGGCATCGAGGTAAAGGCCCCGACCATTACCGGAAGTTAACTGAGATAGCAAAAACTGAAACGCAATTCTCTGATCGCTCTGGACAACGGAAGTGGTACAAATAAAGACTTAGAACGTGAGACAAGTTAGCAATAAAGACGTTCAGTGCGAGTTTCAGTGATTATAATAGTGATTATAAAAAAAATATTTAAAAAACGGATTGTTCTACAATTCGACTTCCGGCTGGTTTCACCACTTTCGTTATATGTATAGGGTGTAGTATTATTTTATATAACGACAAAATATATATATAACGACAAAATATATGTATAACGACAAAATTTAGTAAAAGGCTTCAATTTTGTCGTCCAAACTGATTGAAGGCATGGTCGGATTGGGGGGATTATTCCCCCCCCCCCCCGGAAATGGGGCCCCTTTTCTCCCAAATTTCTGAAGACAATTTTTTCCTCTTTTTACTATTTACCCCTATCCTATAGGGACAGTTCTGTCCTTAAATTCGTGATCCTATATGGGGACAATATTGTCGGTAAATTCGGGATCCTATAGGGAAAATTTGTCCTTAAATTCGGGACACCACGGTAATTTTTGTCCTTAAATTCGGAATGCTATAGGGACAAATTTGTTCTTACATTCGGGATTGTAAGGACAATATTTCCTTACATTCGGCATCCCACGGGTACACTTTTGTCCTTACATTCGGAACCCTATAGGGACAATTTTGTCTTTAAATTCGAGATCCTATAGGGACAATTTCGTCCGTAAATTCGTGATCCTGTAGGGACAATTTTGTCTTTACATTCGGGATCCTATAGGCAGGGTTCGTACACGGCCTTGAATTCCTTGAAAAGCGCTAAATTTCGAAACCAAAAATTCAAGGCTTGCAAAGCCTTGAAAATTGGCATTTTTTGTTGTAAGAGCCTTGAAATGGCCTTGAATTTTGCTAACGTATTATGTTTGATGAAATACGGTCAATTTATGCTTAAATTCATAGAAAAATAAAAAATAGTATGTCAGCATAGTGCTCATCTTCTGTTAACGACATGACGTGCCTTCGTTCGTATTCACGTGTAAGTGCGGTATTGGAAAGGCAACTTGTCCTGCGATGGGGGAAAAATAAATAACTTAAATGGATGCTTATTGAATTATAGAGTACAGACTAACAAAAAGATTGAATTTTTTTAAAGTAATTTTTAACAATTTGGCTAGCAGAACAGCCTTGAAATTGGCTTCAAGTTGGCCTTGAAAAGGCCTTGAAAATGTTTTCGTCTCTGGTGTACGAACCCTGTATAGGGAAAATTTCGTCCGTAAATTCGGTATCCTACAGGGACACTTCTGTCCTTAAATTCTACATTCTGTAGGGCACTTTTGTCCTAAATTCGGGATCCTATAGGAATGATTGAGAAAAATGGGAAACTTGACCTGTAAAATTTGTGAATGCGTGCGGCAGCAATTTAATTATACAGATGAGGTTTAAGTTAAGTTGTGCTTTTTTAAAAAAAAATTTCTGCCATCATTGTTTTTTGTCATTTTTTGTATGCATTACTGTTTTATGGTAAATTCCAAGAGTTTTCCGTCTGTGCAGAAATTTACAAGTGAAAATTACTGGTACCGTTAGAAACCATAATTTTAAAAAGGAAGGACAAAGTATAAAGCCGGCTGAGGAGAGAAAAGGAAAGATTAGAAGCATATGAGGTATGGATGTAGAGGAGAATGTTGAAAATCAAATGGACAAATAAGAGTTAAAAATTAAGAGATTTTAAAAAAAATTAGAGAAGAAGAAAGTCTGTTATAATAATATTAAATAATAAAAGGTTTTCGCGCCATTATAGTGCGAAGGGGAACGACAAGGCCAATGTTGATGAATTCGAACCCACCTTGTTTACTTGTCTGTTAGAAACAGTAAAAAAGGAGTAAGAGGCTTGCGTACGACTTAGGACCATAGGACCCTTTCGTCTCTTCTGGTAGGACATAGGAGGAAAAGGATAGGACATGGGGGAATTGGGTTAGAGTTAAGAGAACAAAGACAGGACATACGACGTTAGGAGGAGTTGGGTAGGACGTAGGAGGGAGAGGACATAGGACATACAGGTAGAATTGGTAGGACATTGGAGAAAGAGGTTAGGACAGGATGGGAGGAAGAATAGGACAGGATGGGAGGAAGAATTGGACAGGATGAAAGAAGTCATGGAAGGCGTGGTGGAAGGGATGAAGAAAAGGAGACGAATAAAAAAGTTGGATGATTTAAAGGAGGGAAGCTAAGCTACGAAGTCCGAAGAGGCAGGAACACGATAGCATATAGTTGAGAAGAGAGACCTGTTAATAAGCAGAAACCAGTGACGAGTTGCAATACACAAAAAAAGGTTAATTTTTAGCGCAGTCCTGCACAATATTTAGGCAAAGCTGCATCAATACCTCAGAAACGAACACTTACCACCATTAAATGTTACCGATTATGTGTGCCAATACATACTGAATTTCCGTTGGAGTAATGGCGTCGGTTTTACGCTACTTTTTTTTTCTGTTTTAACCATATTGACGTATTGTATTGTTGACTTATTTTGCTTTAAAACTGTAGTTACTGTGCACCACTATTCTTAATGTTGTGACAACGGACTGTTTTTTCTCTGCTATTTTAACACAACCGCATTCACTGTTTCAAAATGAACAGGAAATAAACCTCTTCGGTAAGAAAAAAATGGGTTGACTGCACCGTAATTGGCAAATTCTTTTCAATTTCATAAAGAATTGTGATAGTAACTGAATGTTGTTCGTTTTATTAGGCCTAAACTATTACACTCCTGGCTCGACAGACACATTTTAAATATTCTTAATTTCGGCCTGTTGTTGTATTCACTTTAGGCCTAATTTTCATTTTGTTCGTTCAGCTTCCAGAGACCGAGAATGATCTTTCTTTCCGCCCTCCCTTCCCCGAAACCCCTCTCCTCTCAACCCCGTCCTATTACTCTTAATCTCCCACAATCCCTAGCGTTTGATTCACGACAACCCCACCCCTCCCCGCCCCCACCTTCCTCCCCATCATCCACAACCCTTAACTGCCCTCCGCCCCCGCAAGAAGGGATTAGTAACGGCGGATGGCGCGCCGTTCCTAAGAGCGACCGAGGCGCCACCATCGAGACAACGGCGGGTCGGAAAAACACCTCTTAGCTTTGGCCGTCTTTCCAACCAACGGCGCTCGTATTTTAGCGATCTTGAAGGCTCGGTTGGAGCGTCTTCATTGCTCTCAGACTCTTACAAGGGATTACAAGAGTGCTTTTATTGTGGGGCTGAGCGCTGTTGGAAGCAGTAATGGGACTCGTGGAAAACCGTTGTGGACTTCTTGTCTTCTGCGAGACTGAAGGTTTAGGTATTTGTGCTGTCTTGAGCCCAAGAGCCGCAAGACTGATCTGTATTTTATTCTAGAGGACGCTGCGGTTCAGTTTTAGGCTTAGAACTGTTGCCGTATACTGTTACAGTGGAAGCGCCTTCCATTGTTAAAGGAGCCAAACTGCAGCATTGGCTTCCTGGCTCCTATCGGCTCTAATTTCGAACGATATTAGGCGATGCTTCCTTCCCTCAGTGAAATGCGTAACTGTTCGGGAAAAAAACAGACTACTTTCTTAAAAGGCACATTCCGCCTGCCTTATAACAGTCACGCGCAGATCGCTTCCGCGTATGTTACCATCGCAAAGGTCAACTGAAGTAGCTGCTTTCCTCGCAGTGAATAGTTTACGAAACAGCACCAAGTTAAAGCTTGTGTCATCACGAACCGGAATGATTTTCGTATTTTAGGATAGTTCCCCAATATTCAACAGAAAATCTCGTAAATGCCACATTTTAAAACGGATTTTTAGCAAGGGAGAGACTAACGCAAATAGACCTTTAAAGCCATACTTGATGTGGTGGATCGAGAAAAATGGCACTGGGGGATTGTAACTTTAAGTATCTGGCCTCCCTAGCGACTATTACCAGATCATCAACATTTTTATCTGGCTGGTCGCGTAGCCCATCTGTTTACATCTTGCATTGTTGTTGTTATTGTTATATCCTGACACGTTACATCCTGGCTCGAATGCACAGTGTTTGAAGTAGCGCCACATGGGGCCCGAATCCAACATTACTGATGGCCTCCAAATATCCGCACCACAAATACAGGACCACTTCATGAGAACGGAACTGGAGACGCCGTTGCATGTCACACAAGGGCATATGAGATACATGCTACGATATTTGCTTCATGGCTCCGCAGTCTATTCCAGCCAGCTTGGCTTCAAGTGAATGGAAGGCTGGAGGCAAATCAATTATTCGACCGAGTGGCCACAAATGACGAGCAACTTTTGGTTCCCTCACCAACACGATATGACCTACTTTTATTAAAGGCACTTTGGTTAAGGCATTACGTTGGCTATGAGCACAACGAAGTTGCAACAAATATTCGTTAGTCCACCGCTTCCAGAAATGTTCTACTAGTCGCTGACACTATCCCCATATAGTTGGGGATATCTGGCCTATCAAAAAATGAGCACGCGTCAAAGGCAAAGGATCGTCATTGTCATCAAAAAATGTGGTTCATGGTCTGGAGTTTAGTATTGCTTCCACTTCGGCCAGAATGGAATTCCTTTCTTAAACTCCTTAAAGTCTAAACAAGTACCTTTTTCGAACAAGATTCTAGAGATTTCGCCAATCTCTCCCAGAACCCACCCCACCAGGCTGCTCTTTCCACTAAAGTTTCACCTGACACCTTCTCGGCCTTAAAACGTCTGAACATCGGGAGATTTACTTAAAAGAGGTCCATAATCTTGACAATTCTCTGTTGGCCTTTTTGAACTGTTTGGCACTGTCCGAAAAACAACTTTGTGCCACAAAGCGTCTAAAGGCAAGAAAAAATGTTGCTGTTGAGTTGACAAACCCGACACTAATTCAAGGTGCAAGCGCTGGCTCATGTTAGCAGCATACGTGATCAATAAAATGTAAGCCGTCTTGGTTCCTTCAAATTGTTTTGCATGCAGGGCCAGTGAAATCCAGCCCTATACGTGGGAAAAGGCTGGAGTTTTGTGTGATCCGATCTTGAGGTAATTGAGCTTCCACTGTTGTGAATGGTTTGCATCTAAACCGCTTACAAACTACACGACCCCTTATGACCCTCCTTACGGCTTGACGTCACTTCAAAATCCAGTATCGTTCTCTCACGTCCAATATCGTATCCAGTATCGTTCGCTCCACAAGTGCATGTCTCTGTGACACCAGCGTGCATTAATCTTGAATGACGCATCATAATAAGAAGGCGCGTGAGGCTGTCGTTAGCTGGTAGAACAGGATGCTTTTTAAGATCTTCTAAACCCGCTTCTTTTAATCGACCTTTAATGCGGAGAATACCTTCAAAGTCGGTTTGTACATCAAGCCCTTCAAGAGGTACCGTGCTCCTCTTTTCTTCAATTTTGTCATCATCCCAAAAGTTAGGGCGGAAGGCTTTATGCTGTGTGTGTCGAATCCAATATCGCATGGCTGCTTCAAGTTCATCGGCTCTCTAAAGTAGCTCGTCTTCTTGCAGTTCACTCCTGGAATAATTAATAAATCTGATAATCCTGCAAGTTATTCGAAGAACCTTCCATAGGGTGGAATAATGACTCAACTCGAATAGTGGCTTTGCAAACTTCGAATCATAGATTAGCTGCAATGTTGGCGAGCAATTTCCAACATCCTCGTATTAATTTTTTTTAATGTTGTGCTTATATTATAAGACACGTATTCGAAAATAAACGAAAACGCTTGTTTACCACGAGTTGTGAAATAAAAACAATATAATAACGCTAGGTTTATTTTAAACACCTTTGCTATGTATAGTTTTAAACATGATTTTACGATGTGTTGCAAATTGAACGTTATTGCTTTATTTTAAAGGCATGTCACGTCTTCAACGCTATATAAACGCAAACATTTGAAAGGTGTGCCCATGCTACCTAAAGCGCTATTATGTGTATGTCAACTGAAAACGTCTAATTTTCTAGGTGCGTATAAAATGTGTTTATTTTATTTTTAAAGCACGTATTTTTTACAGTTTGACAGTTTTTGAACTTAGACAAATCGGATGCGTTTTTAGTATCGTAGGCTATGGCCCAAACCGGGCCAAAATCAACTCAAAACTGGACTATGTACCTTACATAGAACCTAGTATATTAAAAACTAAAATGAATCGACAGGCAAGTGTAAGGGATCGACAATAACACGGCCGTAAACAAGTTGGATGTACGCTATCAGGTCATTTTACAACATTAGCAATGATTACGTCATTTTCTGCCGATTTGAGGCCGAATTTCTGTCAGGATAAGCAGCTTGCCTGCGAAGCGACGTATATATGCATTGTGAATAGTCATAAAAAACCTGAAAAGAGTAGCGTAACCCATTTGGAGTGTGACTCTATCACTCAAACCTCGGCCATAGATTAGGAAAGTCACTAATAGATATCACATCTCACCTCTTCCAAGCCTACGTGAGGCCCTAGCGGTAGTTGCGGCTACTAATACCTTTGGTACCGCTTTGCCTTCACGCGGCTTCGCATGCAAAAGCATTAGCAAAGGTATTAGGATCAGCAACTACCGCCAGGGCCCGGCGTAGGCTTAGAAGAGCTAAGATGCGGTCTAAGTTTTTCCTCAACTGACAGTTTATTCGGGAGTTGCAACGATGAACCTGGTGGCAGATACTTTGGCTAAATCACAATTTTAAAAGCACAAACCTTAATACGCTGTTGGGTTTTGTATGATACCACGATATTTGGTAACGTAGTTATGGAATTCGGTCAGATTCGCTACAGGAGACGGCTAGATGGCTAAACATCTTCACAAATGAAGTCTACATGCGGCTACATAATTGTATAAGAAGTCTACATGACGTTCTACAATCCATCACGCTTATATGTATTGCCTACAAGCTGGGACAGTGACGGATAGCGGGGAGGGATGGTGGGGGGAGGGAGGGGGGAAAATGGTAAAAAAAAGGGGGAGGAGCAAAAACGTCAGTTGGATTCTCGTTATGAGCGGACGGCTGCTTTTGCTTTTATGATTTGCCGACTAATAAATAATAAAGTGTAACCAACGAACGGGCGGTCAAAAGAAGCCGCACTTCCACCTGATTGGTTCGTTCAGAGCAGCTCGTGAGACGTGAGAAGAAAGGGAAGAAGCGGGAGAGGCTGGAGCAGGGACGCCAAGCCCTTCACCACTGACCTTTATAGTGTCCGTCTGGATTTGGCGTGAAGCGCGAAGGAGTGGGTGGGACAGACAAGGCGGATGAATGAACGGCGGTTGAATCTGTGTGGCTCAATCTTTATGTATACCTTCCTGCATCTTAAGTGAATGGTATTGAACCTTTGAATCAAAGTGTATGAGAGAGCACAGAAGCGGACTGGCAGCTGTTTGGTATTATAGGGTGGATCAAACAAATTTTGACCTCCTAATCCTAATCGCGATCCCAAAAGGAATAAAAAAAATCTAAAAATTTGTTTTTTGCAGTTGCCCACCAGGGCGTAAAATTTAACATTAAAAGTCAATGGGAAATATCGCTAATTCCGCAAAAATGATATTTGACTAGTTCAAAACACAGCCTTTTACATTATCTCATTTTGTAGACGGTCTTAGAAACCATAAATGAATCCAAAATCGGAAAAAAATTTTGGCGAATTATCGGCCACCATTTGGCGCATTTTCGGCCGATTTTAGGGACAAAATAATTTTTTTTTTTAAATTTATTTCTGGCTTTTTTTTTAGTGGTCTCTTGAGAGTACCAAATGTGAATGAACGTAAATGGCTGTATTTTAAACTAGTCAAAAATAATTTTTTTTTTTTTCAGAATGAACGAGTTTTCCCATTGACTTGTAATGTTAAACTTTAAACACCTCTAAAAAAATTTTCAGATTTATATCATTTGGGGAAAGTGCTTACGAGGTCGAAGAGCCAACTTTTCCGCATTATTACGATTTGAAATTTAAAAAAGAAAACATCTTTTTGATCCACCCCACTATGTTTGTCCAAGGGTGAAACGGATAAAATTACCGCTTCCCCCCCCCCCCCCCCCCCCAAAAAAAAAAATATCCAAGCCGTTGTGCAGGTATGAATAAGGCTGGATGGTGAGGGGGAGGGGAGAGGCATAGTCACCGTAAATTTGTCAATGCCGCAATTAGGGATGGTACAAAGGGCCCAAGGCAGTAAGCCCAAAATTTACGCCTCCTGGGTCCAAAAGGGTTGAAAATGCACTATTGTTTGATCGGCAAAATTGCTTACTGGTTGAGAAGTTGCCCTGCATTAAGTCTTAGTGAAAAGCTAGTTGTGGCACTGAAGTTGGCTATGAAGAGATGAAATTCTCGGAGAGGTTTGTTTTTTGTTTTGTAGGGCAAATAAAATAAAAAATGTTACCCACTTCATACTTCATTGGTATCGCATTTTTTTGTGGAGGGGGGGGGGGTTGATAAGGTGGGTCTATTGTATAGTAAGAGTTGAAAACATTTAGGCCAACGCTAGCACGCTCCGCAGGGAAAGCCTGTCTCTCTCCCCCCCCCCCACCCACCCCCAGTAGCTAATCAGTAAATGGTGTCTGGGCCTGAAAAAGTTACCCCTACTTCCTTCTGTGACGTAAAACGTGTGAGCTATGCCACACGCCGTGGCTGTTTGCTGTGACGTGCACATCACGTGACTGGGCTAGTCCAATCAGACGGCCAAACAGCCGTTGTTCTCGTTCGTCATTGGCTGACTCATGGTGACGTCACGGCAAACAGCCATTGCGCGTGGTTTAAAGACGTATTGTCTCCCAATGAAAGTCTGCAGAATCTAGTACCGTCTAGTACTATCTAGCACTTGCTTGCATGAAGTGAAGAAACAAGAAACACACACCGCCGTAACGATTGAGGGAAAATTTGATACGTCCACGTGCACCAGCGAGCACCCTGTAAAGTTAACGATATCACTGCCGCTAGATGGCGCCACGGTAGATTCTTACACGAGTTTGTGTTGGTGACAATCTGTCTTTAAAACCTCTGCCTTCTGTAATGACGCGCGTACATCACGTTACCGACGCATCCAAAAGTTGAGGTTGACGGGTAACAGCACCTGATGATGGGTGCTCGTCCCATATTCATTTTTTCTTATAATAATAATTTATTTCCAATTTGTATCCCGAAGTATAAAAAAGTACTTGTATGGATACATTCACAGTTAATTACCATCTTTAACTAATAATTAACAACTAATTAATACAATATTTGTGTATACGCACGGTTATGATAACGACGCTGTGTCAATTCAGTAAATCCACAAAAATCAAACAAACAAAATAAAAATAAGATAAACAATCACTTGCATAAATTTAAACATTAAAAAAACTGCATTTCTCAATAAAACCGTTATACAGGAAAACAGCCGATGATCAGTAATGTTTAATAAATCAAACTAATTACCAGGTAACCATTTCTTTATAAAATACTTTATTTTTGCTAAAGCTGGTTAAGTTTCATGAATCTGGTGCAAGTTTATTGAAAATTGTTGGATTGTAGTTTTCTTTGCACATGAGGGCATTGTTATTTTTAATCATTGGAACTTTATATCTTGCAGCAGTATCCCTGATTTCATTTTTAGTTTATCGTTAATTCTGTGCTCGTGTTTAAAATAATTATTAATAATAATTGTTTAGTCCCGTAAACTGGCAACATTCAAAATTTTACTTTCCGTATTACACGGCCAGGTTTTGAGCCCCGACTTGGTTTTGAGCCCCGACCTGGTTTTGAGCCCCGACCTGGTTTTGAGCCCCGACCTGGTTTTGAGCCCCGACCTGGTTTTGAGCCCCGACCTGGTTTTGAGCTCCGACCTGGTTTTGAGCCCCGACCTTCGACCGATCTTCCGTAAGTCTCGTAAACAGGCTCATGGTAGATTTATAGATATTGCTTTTTTCTCAAAAAAACATTTCTACAAGTTTATTTTGTGTTTTCTGGAGTGTTAATCTGATATTCGGGAGCAAAACCATAAGTCTCAATTCCGTATCGTAGATGACTCATAACTAATGCGTTAAAAACGATTACCCTATTTTTGTTATTTATAAGTGGTTTAATATTATAATATATCGGCATACCACCTGCCTTAATTTTATAGATTAGTTAAGGGTGCTGCCCTGGTGGACACCAATGCAGTTACATAGAGAGTGGCACTAAGGCGCCACCTAGGTAATGGTAGTTTCATCTGTTAATCCTAGTTAGTGGTACCTACCTAGGTAGTGTTAACCACATACAGTGCACGTTTCACACTGGCTTTTGTGCGCCACTCTTTTTTCAACTTTAGTGCACGTGTCAATTGCAAACGCAATCATTTTCTTGTTAACCTGTAAGGACAGAAACCCGTTTAACCCATGGCACACCCGTTGTTTTGTACCTGTCGGTGGTTTCACTACTCGGATTGCAGAATAGCCACTCGCTGGTATTGCTGTCGAATAATAATGTAAAGTCATTCAAACCTGCGGAAGCAAAATGTCCGCTATAAGAGTCTCGATTCGCCGCTGAGACCTGTTGCCGCTGGCTGCCGCTCGAGGGTGTTAGAATAATTTTTGTTTTGAAAATCACCAATAGATGTCAATTATATAGATGTCGCGCCGAACGCCAAAATCCGTGCTCGGCCGGCTCGCCGAACATATCTTGTCGCTAGGCAACGTCGAAAACCGTCGCTTCGCAACCGCCATGTGTCGTACAAAGATCGAACGACTAGAAAATATCGTCCCTTCTTTGGTGTATAACAACCTTGCTCCAAGCCATTACCCAGGTGACACACTAAGTTGTGACTCCTTCGATTCCTATGGTTTATTTTCATATGTGTAGTGTATTGCTGACATGCATTGCCAATTCCGAAATTACTTATTTCCTTTATTTATTATATGTTTTCCTGTTGCCTTTTTATTTGCAGGGAAAAGAAGACGCCTTTGCCGCCAGACAACAGCCAACCACCGGTACGGGATATAATCACCAAGAAACCGAAACTGAAAGGATGGCCTCGTCGTCGGCTACGGCGCTGCCGCTATATAGAGATCAGTGCACTGAAGCGCTACTAAGAAAACAGGCCTTTTCAATGTTCCCAATTGCAATTCTATTGGCGCGCAGTGAGGCAGACGCAGTGACGTAAATCGCCTATTACGCCTGGCGCCGGGCAGATGTGTGGGGGCGGGGGTTGGGGGTAGAGAGGGGCTGGAGGTGGAGAACGCAGAAACCAGAAAGGACATAAAAACACGTCATATGAAGAGTCGCTCACAACAGGGTACAAACACATTAAAATGTTATGGCAGATTGATGTTATGAGCCTGTCTCCGAATTTGGGGGCTTCTGTTGTGTGGCTGTTTCGTTGTTATGGGGGAAATTTCTAAGCCTATAGCAAGGGTCGTTAGGCTTAGGATGGAGGTAGGATAGGTTTAACAATAAGAGTGGGGGAATAGGGTTAAAATGTGGACTATTTCATTTCCCACACGCTTTGGAGTAGGCTGTAATAGCAGTAGTATGGTGGTATGGCATCATAAATTAGAAAGTTAACTACAGGTTAACCAAAATTACGTACACATTGTTGTTTGAAAGCAACAACGACCACGCATGGAACAATGCACTTTCTAGAACGAAACGTTAGCTATTGGAGGTGGTGGATTCTAGAAAGGGCACCCTGAACAATGGATACACAATTTTGGTTCAACCTGTAAAATAGATATCCCATCTTACCTCTACCAAGGCTACTCAGGACGACGTGGTAGTTGTGGCTACTAATAGCTCTCATATTGCTTTGCCTTAATGTTGCTTCACAGGACGATATGTGGGTAAACTGCGTTTACCGAACAAGCAGATTAACGATTTAAGGCGCAGTCATCAGTGATACTTCCGCTTTGAGATTATGGGATGGCAGCCGCCATTACGGCGGTTAAACACGGGGAGCAATTTCAGTCGCCGTAACTCAAAAATTTTGAAAAAACTTAAGTACGACGATTGGGATAAAACACGCACAGCTACGGTTAAACTGTGATTCTGTTTGCAAAATGTATTCTAGCACAGATAAAAGTTTGAATCAATTTTCCAACAGCTGTTCAATTTTATAAACAATTTTGTGGCAACCTGCGTTTAATAAATACGTTGCTTTCGTCGCACAACGTACAGGAGTGATTACGACAGGAATGAAGAATCATGGGATGTGCATCTCACGAATCTCGTTTCGGCGAGAGCAAAGGCGAGAACGCTGTACAAGGTGTGCACTATAAGCGCAGCCATGTTTCTTCTGTTTTTAAGATTGTTGCTTTGATCTAAAATTGTTGCTATGCTCTTTGTAGGACGCTACAATAATTTTGTAAATTAAATAAATAAATAAACTGTAGGATTGGCCTCTCGCGAGTCTCATTCAGACGAGAACGGGAAGTTATCTGGCGCCATGTTGACGTTACCGGCGTCGGCCAAGTGCCATGCAGATTGCGAAAGTTTGGAATGCATTGTTCCTAGTACAATTGCGACGCCCTGGTGCGTAATTAGGCGTATATCTTTAAATACTATTGGTTCGGCCCAATCAACTGAACGCATGTTGTCTACAGCAGAGCCATTTCCGGTTGTAGAGCATACATGAGTGAGATTACCCAAGATGCCACAGTTGGTGACGTCTTTGCCCCCAAACCACTCCTCGAAGCAGACGACGCTTGCTTTACGAAGCACCTAACAATGAGATTTGTTTCAACTGGCAGTAGTTTTTAACAAAATGAATAATTATGAAATATCTGATGGCACATTCTTTACTGAACATAAGAATACAAATTATTAAAATAAAACGACAAATTTTTTACGAGATTACCCAAAATGAGAGTTGGTGACGTTGCCCGCTTGTAATCGTGCTCTCCGTATGTTAAAACGATATAATAAACATTGCGTATTTTCAGACGCATTGTCGATTGGATTTAGGTAGCTCAATGTACTTCAAAAACAGTGTAAACGTTTGGATTGGTCCGGATTTCGTTTGATAAGGATTCGTTCGTGTATTACTCCAATTCTGCATCGATTCATCAGCAAAATCAAGGGCCAATGAGACGCAAGAATCAGAAACATGGCCCGAAATGGTAGCAGTGACGCGTTTAAGATTTGCCGATTCATCTCACAAAATCTCGCAAGGTTTATCATGCTACTGCGTAGTATTGAGTGGACCGACCCTACCAAAGCTACGTAACTATAATCCAAGGTCTCTGGGTTAAACCGATTAAGTATGCGAATTAAATTATGCCTAATGCGCAAAATGATAAGGAATCAGAAGGTGGCGCCCTCTTGGTGGGATTAGCAGGACTTGTATCTTCCCCCGCCTTCCCCCTCCCGTATATATAGGTCGCTCAGACAGTCAGAAACGGTCCTAAAACTACACAAACATTGTTAGGCTTGGAAGAAGTACACAGTAGATATGCAGATATGCTTTTGTGTTTTTTAAGTAAATTTGTATTACTATGTTATTGTAACGTTAATTTCAGTTCTGACGGTGTGAGCAAGTTTTTTTTGGATTTCAAGAATGTAATTTTGTCCTGTTGATTAAAAAAAAAATCGCTTTTGAAACGAGAAAAATTGAATTATACTTACATAATTTTTCTGTATAACACCGATGTTTCTTACACCCATCTTGCGTCTAATTTCATGGAAATAAGTATGACGAACGCATTGTCTGCTTGAATGGCCACATCCCTAACATAATCAACACCTGAAAGACAGAAGAAGAAGCCAAGAAATCAGGTGCCAAGTCTTTTCTACAAAGTTTATTCAAAAACTACACTAGGTAGTACTGACATTGTAGCTTCAAAACCTTGTGCACATTTTCTGGGCTTTTATTATATCTAACCCATCCATGACCGCCATTATTTTCTCAGGAGTAAGTTAACGGTATTGGTCTGAAACATGGCAAGTTGCTGCAACCGTTACCAGCAGAGTAGTACCTATTTTTTGTTGGCGTCTGCATGCTTTCCGAAAAGACCACAGCAGAATATACTAGTGGAAAATACAACCTTACATATTCATTCAACGATATAGTGGCGCACCCATGGCAAGATGGGGTGGGGGCTTCTCCTCAAGATTTGGAGTTAACAGTTAAATTTTATAAACGTAGGTTAATAAGGCATTAATAAGGCAATAAATCTTACACGGCTTTGGGGGCATGGAAGCGCCTTCCCCTGCCCCAAACAAAATTAGCCCCAACCCCTCCAACAAAATTCTGCTCATCATGTAACTACGAAATGTGGGACTCAAGACTGGTGGATGATCCCCCCTACGTCATTCTGGGTATGCACAACAAAGAGAACAACGGGACTGAACAGCTCACGTGAGTTTTTTTTTACAGGATTTATCAAACTTAGGTTTAAGGCTGGTGTGCCGAACCCTGAATCTGAATTTGACTACAACTCCACACCGTATTAAGTACCCCGTGTATTTTGTATCCTGACTCAAAATCTGACTCCAATCCTGAGTGATTCATATCCGTACTCAAGAATTGTATTCTGAACGAAAATCAGCTTGAACAGCTCCTCGATCGAAAGTGGGTTTGAAGTTTGGTTTCTCGAAGCCGGTATACGAAGTACACGCACTCAACTTGCCCCTTAACGCAAGAAGCGGCTTCTCTGCTAAACCGGTACGCATTCTGGCAGCCGTACGCATGGCGGGGGGGGGCATTCGGTTACGCTGCAGACAAAAATAGAAATACCACCGTTTGATTATTCGGAAGTGGTAGGATCGCCAGGTGGAATGCAATGCAATATTCTATGAATAGATCAGCTTACATACTGAAGGTAAATGCAAAGATAATAAATACGTATTTGCTATACTATAATTACATCCAATATTACTTACAGACATACAACCAAAAATAGTCTTGCTAAAAGGAAAACCTGTGGTAGCCAGATGATGATTTTCAGCACCCAATGAATGTTCTTTAAGTAACGGCATGTTTGCACGGATTTTTTTCCGATACATTTTATAGGAAAAAAAAAAGAAGAGTATTTTGAATTACGGGTATAATTGAGCAAAATTAATTTTTACAATGTAACGGAAAACTGATGTATTCATCTTCGCTCGGACGGTAATTTTGCAGATTACAATTACTCGTCCGAGCGAGAGACGAATACGTGAGTTTTCCCGTTACATTGTAAAATTTAATTCGGAATTATTTGTCATATCCTATATAATTTCTTCCCAGTGCTCTGCCAACGAATCATACATCGATGTTTACGAGCGTATCTCTTAGCTCTGCCACCATCCATGGGATCTGATGTATAAATAACCCTACGATCAACCAAGTTAACGTTTACCAGCGGCGTTCCCCGGCAGGGGAGGGGGGGGTGTTGGCAAGTGCTCCACCATATCAAGACCCCAACTTGTGCAACAAGCAGACTTTAAATCTACAAGACGCAAGATGTAACAATCTGAATGACGCACCCAGAAATTTTGGGTTTTATTTTTTTTTTTTGGGGGGGGGGGAGGGGGGAATTGGAATTCAAAATGGAGCCCGAGAACTCGGTTAAAGATGCTCTAGGAAGATGGGGCGCTTTAAGTAACTCAGAGCCCTACAAAACAACTCGAATTGTGCAATATCAGTGCGAAATGTTAAAAAAGCCAATGTTCAGAATGTCTTCAGCTGCACTAAATGTTCTCATTTACATGTTTTTATTAAATTTTACTCCAATGCAGAATTGCTGCATTTGAAAAAAAAATGAAAAAATTCTGAACATTGGATTTTGTAACATTTCAAAGTCACTAAAATTACCGAACGAGAGGGTTGGCTTACTGTGCTCCGAGGAAATTGAAGCAACCCTAGATATACTTATAACCTTTAGCAGAATTATTGGATTCCGCCCCCCCCCCTCTCCCCCGAAAAAATATAACTTAAAAAAATCCAGGATGGGCCCTACCCATGCCGTTCAGAAGTTTACTTTGCATCTTGTTAATTTACAAGTTTTTTGGTTTAAAATCTGCGTACGGCAACGCTAATTTAGGGGCAAATTGCTGTAGGAGCAGCAGCTGCACCAGTGAGGTCTAATTCCGTAAAACCCTGCAGAAAAGTAAAAAAAAAAAAAACGTGCGTTTTTTTTCCTTGTAATGGTGAAGCAACCTCCAGCAATTTGCGAAATGCCTACACGTCACTTCTAGACAACCGAAGAAATATACATCTTTCCACACTAATACACAGCCGGCTAACGAACCAGTACGGGGGGGG